>BQNB010063389.1:0-35703 GCA_026074375.1 Tanacetum coccineum | reverse complement strand
CATTCCGAGATCGTTGATATTGATAAGGTGACAGTCTGCTCCAGCCTTTAATCACAAAAATAAAATTGAATATGCACTTATAGAGTCTAAAGCCAATGAGATTAATCATAAATCTCATTAGGACACAATTCCATATACACTTATTGTTCAAAATCAAGAACACAAGTTGTATAAGAGTCCTACATAGACTCGAAAGTAATCTGTGTGGTTTAATGAGAATTGACGGATACTTTTCAAAATGCAAAACTTTCAAAGTGTTCAAAAACTCTTTATTCATCAACACTTTGAATGATTTTCAAATCATTTCTAGATGTCTAAGAACCTCTCGGTTCTTAGATGTCGATCACATGTCCATCGTTAGCCTCGAAAGGGCATCCGGGCATGGGAAGTGAGCACACGAATTAAAGACTCGATCATTGAAATAGTAACTCAGTGATTCACTCTATATCATTCTAATAGTAGCAATACTTTTAGTGCGTTAGCCTGGGGCATCCGGTATAAAGAACAAGCAAGCACGAAGAATCTAATGCATCTGTGTTAGAGGATCACATGCTTTAAGCTGGAAACCCATTTAAAGAGGTTCTTATAGTGAATCTACCATATCACAAGTCTATAAGCGGCCTCACGGAAGCAGAGGTTAATGCAACTGAACTTCGACGATAGACAAAGACAATCGTCCATAGCTGTAATTATTGCTAACCTTTTAAATGCATATAATGACGTAAGCATTCTCCTCCGTTCCATTGTCTTCAAGGCCACATGCTCATACTCAAAGCTCAAAGACATATTCAAGACATCGATCAAGAATAAAAGAAAGCTCAAAACATCAAAATATACACTTCCGCAACTCTGATAGTCAAAGAACTCCTTCAAAGACATCAAGTATATGAGTGCAAGTGAATCAAGTCAAAAGGTTCATGTTGAGGGAGATTGTTAGCTTTCAAGATATGTCAAAGTATGAGTGTGTTGATTAAGAAGTTGCTCTCGTCAAAGTATCAAAGATTATCTCAAGGCTAAAGACAAAGAAAAAAAGTTAACGATCAAAGATCCAAGATTACAAGGCATGGAAAAAAACAATGCAGGAATGCCCACTACTACAAGGTTGCAAGAGTTACGACATCAACAATGAAAAGTCTTATGTGCAATGACCACCCCTTAAGGGGATATTGTTAGCCAACGTTTTTATCAAATGATGGTCATTTTATGTTTACGAACCTTGTAATAGTGGTTTTTGTGGTTTATAAATCTTCGTTTATGTAAGAAAGTGAAGAATGTGTTAGAGGGTATCTTTTATGTGATGTGGTGGAAGATTTGGAGCTTTCGGAATCAACCGATATTTGGTTCAAGTATTCCTAGAAGGGCGACAATTTTTTATGAAATTGCGTCGCAATCTTATAATTGGTGTTGTAATCGTTGTAAATCCAAGTTTAATTGGATAACTTGGATGAAAGACCTAAATCTTATTATTTTGTAATCTATTTTTCTAGCTTTTTGTTAGTGTTTAATCAAATTTGTCATTCAAAAAAATAAATAAATCATGAAACGGTGAGAGTATAATTCTAATAAAAAGGTACCACCCAAACATTGTTTATATTGATTACATTGTAGTTTACTTTTAATCAAAATAGCTAAATGTATGATGATCAAACATTAATATTTTATTATCAGCCTGATCTATATCAAATAAGTTAAACAAAATAATGTAATTGCAAATTATAAAAATACCATAATATTTCAAACTTTAGCGACCAATATTATGGCCAAATTCGACCGGTTGGTGTCCAGGTTGGTGTGAATGGCTTTCATATAGATACGTTGACAAATTTAATCGCTAAGTGCAAGTGTAATTTTCTTTTGCTTTTTAATCTGCTTACTATTAAAGAACGACAAACGTTTTCCCAAACCAAAGCATATGAACATTAATTTACCTATAAAATAGTTGTAACATTTCAAAGGTGTCTTTTTATTGGTAGTGATCACACGTAAATATGCACAGGTATTAAGCTTTTTATTGAGTGATTTTGTTGTGTTTCAGGCTATCTTGTGCTGAATTGGAGATTTATTTAGTGAGTGTGGTTCTATTACCAAAAGCATTCAGATTATCATCAAGATTATGTATATTATGTTTTAGTTCATTCTTGTTGAATGTAAAACTATTTATAAAACAAATTGGAAATCTCTTACTCGTCATTAATTTTTTAAGTATTCAAGTTTTCATGTATAATGTTCAACTTTAATGCATATAACAAATAAAAAAAATATATTAAATACACTTCCTTAATGCAAATAAGGGATTCAAACAAGAAAAATGGTGTCACAACTTTTAATACACATTTAACACCTTTATTCAAACACCCAATTATTCAAAAATCCAAATATCATGAATATGTAGACAATTAACCAATCCATAAACACACACTTATTGACGGTCAACAAATTTTAATAATTTTATTCAAAACTTTAATCATTACACACTAATTAATGTTATTTTTACAACACTCCTAAAAATGAAACGTACAAGTCATTATATACAATGTAACAAACTAATAATAAACACAAAGCTTCTTACATTGATCTGTTATAATATAGTTAAAAACCGGATCAGACTAGTGGGTTCAACTGGGAGCATGAGTGGTCACCGGTTCGATAGCACATACAAAGTCGTTCGAAAAACGAACCGAATAGAACGGCCTTAATACCTCTAAAAGAACAGAGTGAACCAGGCCTGACGAGATCATTTTTTTTTTCATCGGTAAATCACATGGTACCCGCCGCGCATGCACGGATAGTAGTAATCTGTAAGTGATAAGTCCAAATTAAAAAGAAAAGATTTTTAAGCAGTTTGCAAGCATGACTGGGTTGTTTAAAGCCTGCTCTCTCACGTTCGTCAATACAATTACCCTTGGCAAAGGTCTGTCTACCAACAATCTAGTTGAAAGTGGTGCAAATAAACTCTTTAAACTTAAAAAGTAATGAAATAGCTCATTTAAAATTATGTCTCGTAATTTCTCATGATAAATGTTTTTTTTTTCGTTAAAAGGGACTAATATAATAATACTCTATCGCTTAGCGGCTGCTCACATTCTCACAATGATGCAAGGTGACCACTCGTGGGTCGACCACTTGCCGCTCGGTCATCCTCACTGTGAGCTACTTGCACTCGGTCCGGTGTTCTGATTTTTTTTTGGAGAAGTAGGGTCACCGCTCGACTTGGTCAGTAATTTATTTGCGTGTATATTTTAATTATTTAACATATCTAATTGTGGGAGTATTTTTTTTTTTTGTGTCAGTCATTTTATTATGCTAAATTTGGTCGAAGATCGTCGGAGAAGAAAGCTGTAGTGAAACACACACAACACAAATAAAAATAAAAAAAATTGTTTTTTAAAAAAAAATTTTAAAAAATTCGTATATTGTGTAAAAAGAAAACAATGTTTTATTATATGAACACCACCGTTGGTCCACACGTTACTTGGGCATATTATCATGACGTTAAGACCTTTTATTTTTTGGTCCCGCCATCAACTACATAATTTATTTTCATTCATTTCCTAAATTACGCAAAAAATATACTTATTGATATCAGGATTCAAACTTTTTCTATAACTATTAAAAGAAGGGTACCTCCCTATGGGTACCCCCCTGGCCCATGAATAGTGTCACAAAGGTACAAAAGGATTTCTTTTGTACTTTTTTTACAGGCAACGCGTTTTTTATCAGTTTCTGTTCCGTATAATTTTCTGACAGTTTCCATACTATTTGACGGTTAAACTTTTTATTTTTCGTTACGTTTTTTTCGTGTCACAGTTTTATAACATATACAAAATTATAAAAATACAAAAAAAATAAAATATAAAAAAAAGGGGAAAAAACCTGAGGGTACAAATGGTGATTTAGGAGGTACATATATCATAAGCCTAAAAAGAAACACATTACTCTACTAGTCTACTTCATAGCCAGTCTGTTGTCATGTTTAGTTTATTTCTATGCCAAGTACAACTATTACTTCTTTCTTTTGAAACCGGGAATTATTCGCACCTTTCATATATCATACATAGTATATGTTTCACTAAAGTTTTTAATAGCATTTTCTCACGTTAAGAACTGAAAGTTCGTTTGTCAAATAATTTTTTGTGTGAAAAGATGAACATATATTAACAATCAATTTGTCAAATAACTTTGTTTTATATAAATGCTTATTTTTCAAACGCTACTTAGGACTAAGTTATTTTACATTTTATAATTACTTCTATAATTATACTGTTAATTCTTTTATGAACCAGCTACTGTTTGGAGCCTATACCAACAGTAAACCGTTACTGCTAAGTTTGCTTAAACGTGGTTATAATCTCTCACGTGTTAAAAAAAAACTTTAGCTCACAATTTTCCGTTGGTTAAGCCAAAACCATATCCCTTTGGTGTGCCCGACTGTAATGACAACATAAGTCTTAAACATTTATTCATGTTTTATGTAAAAAACCAAAATACAAAATCATAGGTTGCGTTTAGTTGGAAAACATTTTCCATCATTTTCTGTTTCCTGTTTTGTAGGAAAAAAGAGGGGGTTTCCATCTCCACAAAACAATTGAAAATTTAGAAAACGCGTTTAGCTAGAGAAACATGTGTTTGTGTTTTCTATTTTGCAAAACTAAAATACATGTTCAAGTGTTGTTGTTTTCTATCTCAATTCTCTATTTACTTTTGTAATATTATAAAGACATAGAAACACAAAAACAAATATTATAAACTAACCAAATAAATTATAAAACAACTAAAAAGTCTAATAAGAGAAAGCAACGAATAAAAAAAGTAATATTTAACATCTATCAACATGAAAAACAATCTTCACAATACTACGATTCAATATAAAAACAATAATTTCGTCTCTAAACACAACCACACATGACCATATATATTTTAACATCGCCCTAGAGCACATCACGAAGCACGACGACTCGTATATTTTTTTCATTTTTATAAGTTTTTTTACATTTCCGTACGTTTGTTTACGTTTACGTCCGGTTTTTTTTACGTTTTTGTCTTTATTTTACGATTTCGTCTGGTTTTTTACGTTTTCGTGAGTTTTTTAAGTTTTCGTCCGTTTTTTACGTTTTTGTCTGGTTTTTATGTTTTCGTACGTTTTTTTACGTTTTCGTACTTTTTTTTACGATTTCGTCCGTTTTTAACGTTTTCGTCCGTTTTTTTACTTTTCGTCCGTTTTTTTCTTGTTCGTCTGTTTTTTACGATTTCGTATGGTTTTTTACGTTTTTGTACGTTTTCGCGATTTTTTACGTTTTCGTCCGTTTTTTACGTTTTCGTCAGTTTTCTTACGTTTTCGTCCGATTTTTTACGTTTTGGTGCTTTTTATCGATTTCATCCGTTTTTTACGTTTTCGTCCATTTTCTTACGTTTACGTCCGTTTTCGTGCTTTTACTTCTATTTTCTTACGTTCGAAAACAGACGAAATCGTACGAAAACGGACGAAATCGTACGCAAACGTAAAAAAAACGTATGAAAACGTAAAAAAACGGACGAAACGTAAAAAACGGACGAAAACGTAAAAAAAGGGACGAAATCGTAAAAAACGGACGAAAACGAAGAAAAACAGACGAAAAGGTACGAAAACGTAAAAAATGGACGAAAACGGAGAAAAACAGACGAAACGGACGAAAACGTAAAAAAACTGATGAAAACATAAAAAAAACTGTCGAAATAAAAACTGACGAAAACGTGAAAAAATGACGAAACGTAAAAAAAACATGCGAAAACGTAAAAAACGAGCAAAAACGTAAAAACGGACGAAAACGTAAAAAAACGGACGAAAACGTAAAAAAAGGGCGAAAACGTAAAAAAAGGGCGAAAACGTAAAATAACTGTTAAAATCGTAAAAAACGGACCAAAACGTAAAAAAACTGTCGAAATCGTAAAAAACGGACGAAAACGTAAAAAAACGGATGAAAACGTAAAAAAACAGACGAAAACGTAAAAAAGGGCGAAAACGTAAAAAATCAAACAGACCCAATAAGTTAAAAGCCGGACGAAAAACGTAAAAAATTACGATGCCGAAAAAACGTTAAAAGAATTGTCGAAAATATTAAAAATACGGACGAAAAATACAAAAAAAAAAATCTTGTAAGTGTACTATAAACATCAAATAACTACTAAAACGTAATAAAACGGAAGAAAGAGGGGGAAAAATAGATCCGGATTGTCATAAAAGAAAAGAGGAAAACAATTAAATTGTTTTCTAGCTTTTGTGTTTTAATTGAGAAAATAAAGATTTTATGTTTTGTACGAGAATTTTGTAAAAAAAACGACGAATTTGAACGCCGGATCTCTATTTTTTCTCTGTTTTTCACAAAACATTTTTGTGAAAAAATAAAGGTGGTTTTTCATTAAGTAATCGCCCTCAAGCTTAAACTTTGTGGGACCAAAAATTAGGAATCAGGGTATTTATGCGGCAAGCAAATGGGGCATAATTATTTGGCACAGCAAATAATGGGCATGTTGGGTTCATAATATATTCCACGTGGATTATCGTTTTCCCACACTAAAAAATCTTTGCAAGTAACTTTATGGCAATCACCATCCCGTCATTAGTAAAAGTTACGCACATTACATCTTTAGGGATTAACTATGTAATTTTTTTTGTTATCTAATTAAAATCAAACACTCCTCTTAGAGCACTGGGTACAGTTGGTGACGTTTGGAAATAAAAGTGCTGCCAGATCCTTCGTCGTCAGCACTTCCCAATAGGCACACAGGAAACACAAATCGGATCCAATTCGTGGTGGTAACAGTTTGGCACCAGAAAATCTGATGCCGTTGAATTTTTTATTTTTTTTATTATAACTTTAATAACTACACAATATTAACTAAAATTACCTTTTCATTCATTAAAAAAAAAACATTTCAAGAAAAAAAAATAAAATTAAATTAAAGAACAATAAAAATAAAGACATTAAAAAACTAAAAAAAAATACATAAAGATATTATTCTTGCGGTGGATAATTTTGCCCAGAGTCGTTGCTTGTTTGGGCCTTCACGATTAGCGGCGTTAATCGGTCAATGAGCTTGTGTCCATAGTTAGCACCCGCATATCCTCGGCTATCTTTTGAGATTCGAGTAAATCGACTCCCGCTCAAGAACATCTTGCTTCATCTTGCGCTCTAACTCGTATTGTTGTTGAAGCATTTCTTAAAACATTCCCGGGTTTGAACCGGAACTTGCGGTCGAGTTAGACGAACGTTGGCACTTTTGGATCCAGGTTACATCCGTCGGCTTGGCAAGGCGGTTCATCGTCGGGGCCAAAATGCTCGGGAGTTCCTCTTCCGTAACCCGAAGCGATTAGGTCTTCGCATTTGTTCGTAGTCGGGATTTTTCCACTTGTGCTTGTCCTTAAAAAAATTCCAAGCGGCCGAGTGTTTAAAATCATTTTCCAATGTTTTCCACAAAAAAAAATACATGTGGCAACGTTCCATGAAAAATCTTTTATCGTTTCTCCCGCTCATAAAAGAAGCCCGTCGTTTTCCAGACACAATCGTATTAAACTTTCGGACATCTCGATTCTTCGTAGTCCCCTTTTCCGAATCATGTTTCTTGGAACGATTAGGGTACCTTGAGTCTTTGGGCTTCCCTTGGTGTAAACATCCATAACTTTTTATACCAAAAAAGATCCATTTGTTGATCCGGTGACCTTCTTTTTGGTCATCCTGGATACTTGGATGTAAGTCTCCGCCAAAAGAAATTCCTCACCGTCGGTCCATAAACTACTAGCTCTTTTCGGGGCCTCGTTTTCGTCTTCGGTTGTTGGTTGAGTTTTTTGGGTTTTCTTCGTCTTCGTCTTCGCCACTTTCTTCACCTTCTTTTTTTCGACGTAGGGTTGGGACCGACTCTTCTTCTTCATCGTCTTCGGTTTCGTCAAACAAGTTGAAAGGATTGTTGGGAGGAGTCTGGTTTGTGATTTCATTTTTGGTTTTGTTGTTGTTGGTTTGCGAAGATTGTTGAATTTTGGATGTTGTTGTTTGCATAGTTTCATTGAGGAAAATTAATAGCGAAATCGTCGGAGATTCATGTATGGGTTTTTGTTGAGAAAAACGTGAAAAAAGTAAGGGTTTGGGTGTTCGGATTCGAAGACGAGCCCCGAATTGTTGGCCGGATTCCGAAGAGTCCCGTATCAATTTGGTCTTCGAAATGGTCATTAAGCATTCCTGGTAAATCCAAGGTTGTTGGGATTTCATTTTGTTGAAAGAAAAAAATTAGAGAAAGAAGTGAATGTTTATGTGTTATTAAAATGTATGATAAGGGTCTTATTTGTGTGAAGTATGGAAATAATAAGGAGGGTTATTTATTAGGGGACTTTTTTTTAGGGGGTAAAATTTGAAAATTTTGGGGCAAAAAGACAAAAAAAAATGGCTATATAGCTGTTACATTCAAACACCCCAACGGCTATTTTTTTCAAAAAAAAAAAAAATTATTTTTTCTGGGCTAGTGGTGACGGCGCGACAACGGAAAACGCCACCGAGGTAAAGGTGCGCCAACCGTTTTCTGGCGCCGGTTGGGCGCGTGATGACACCAGAAACGGCGCCACCGTACCTCCTTCTCTTAATAATGTTTTATGTGAAACTTATCAAATCACATGGATGTATCTTGCAGTTTACTCTAAACTTTTAGCGTGGTTAGAGCAAGAGGTACCCTTGGCTGGTGGGCTCGTGCCATCACAGCAGCCGAGCTTTTTATAGCGCCGACGACACCGTGGGTGGCGCCATCGGCTCTCGCGCCGTGGTGGCCATGGAGGTTTTTTTTTTTTTTTGAGTTTTAAATGAGTTTTGTGTTTATTTGTTGTGTTTGACTTACCCCGTTGTGTTTGATTTGTGTTTGACTGTTTTCTTACATGTGTTTTCTTTTTGCAGGTTTTGGCGCCTAAATGGAAGAAGACGATGGGCTATTTTTGTTTTTTTCAATTTTCATTTTTAGTTATTAATATTACATAATGTTCATTTCTAACCCATTTGGTATTTATTTTACATTTGAAGTCCATTTGAAACTTTTTTACATTATTAGTCCCTGATGTTTGCAATGTTTTTTTAATTTTGTAATGAAGTTTATTTATGTTAAATAGTTGTGTATATTTTGTTTTAAATGAAAAAAAAGATAGGCTATGGCTTGAGCCAACGAGGGAGTCACATGAATGTGGTGCCATAGAAATTCTCGTGTCATAACACTTTTGCTGACGTGACAACATTTTTTTGTGTCATGGCTTGAGGGTACCTGGTTTGCTCTTATAAAGTTAAAAAAAATTGTCTGGGTGTTGACTAAAGCAACATATTGGTTAGCTAATTAATTAAAATGGTTGTTCCCATAAAGATAATGTGTCCATTAGAGATAAAGAAAAAGTTAAGGGGGGGGGGAATTCTCAACTATTTGTTGGTTATTGTTAGAAACAGAATAAGGTAATAATTTCAATTTGAAACATGAAGTAATTATGTTAGGAGTTTTTTGTGGACGGTGAAAAAAAAAGAAGCATGTTATTGTAACTGGTAAGGGACCTCCATTTTATTTCAAAATTAAGTTTTTCTTACAAACAAACTTTACATAAGTTTATGTTCAATTGAACATAAGGTCGATTTCAATCCAGAAAATAAAAACATATGTGCATTATCAAGATTCCTACATTTCATTGAAGGTCACGGAAACAAAAACCATTTGGGGCCAATCAGCCATGGCATTATTGATGAAATTAGATCTAAGGACTTTGTTGGGTTGATGGGGCCATTAGTCTTATATCAGGTATTTAATATTCGGACTTTTCAAGGGCAATGTTAAATTATGTTTTTTTAATGGGAATAAATCAATTTATGCTAAGAAATGTTTCTACAAAGCAAACTCACAAAAACATTACACCGGATGATAGATGGGATTATGTCTGAGCTTTATACAATGCGGATCAAATCGAACGGAGAAATCGGACAGTATCAGATCGACGGACGAACATATTTTAGTCCGGTTCTCAGTCTACCATTTTCCTCATATTTGGTCTTCGGTTCAATCTTACACACAACCGGTTCGATCTTAATCGAACATATTCGGTCTTCGGTTTAATCTTACACAAGCTGGACCATTCTATTTTCGGTCTGGTTATCGGGTCCGGATTTTTTTGGACCAAATCGGTTTTTTGGTCCGATTCGGATCTCATCGGCCTGGTCCGGTTTTCGGACAGTGATCAGCCCGAGAAGGATTTGTTCCTTCCCTATTGATGCATAAATCCGCTACTTGAGTTTTTCTTAGGAAATAATTTAAACCTCATGTTATAAACCTTTTAATTCTTGGGTCAATTTCATATTTCTCATTTTTTTAGTTAGAAATTTCATATTTACTCAAATATGCACTAAAAACATTATATATTATGCATTCAATAATTATATTTCAAGTATATATAAAATTAATCACAAAAGTTTATTCCTTAATTCTTATACCCACTTAAAAAATACATTTTGGATCTTTTATTTGGGATACATGTGCCTAAAGACGGTTTGGAAGCCACAAACTATATTGTAAGTTTTGTATTGCTGTTTATGGACTTTTTATAACTTATAGCAAGATGGTCAATCTATCGTACCAAGACAAGTAAGGATTTAGCTAAATACATACGCTAAATTCTCTCATTTTTAGAGTAAAAAGTATGTAATTTCATGTTTGTGAAATATATGTAAATTCTCTAATTTATGAAACATGTGATTAATTGTACTAAATAGCTACGTATTTTTCTAACATTCCATCATCACCCGTCAATCACGAAAAATACAACAATATCCTAAGAACATTGTCCTTGTGTCGATCATCATTATTTTAATTCCGGCTTGTAAAATTTAGTAATGACACATATACATGCCACGCGGATGCCATTATAATCTTCGGTTTATTTCTCCGATAATCCATGGTCGTTTTTTTCAATCGCCTTCTCTAAAAATTATTGGCTACCTTTTGTGAAACTTTTCTAGTCCTTGTTGTTCAATATTTTCAGTCACTTTAGGAAGGAAGATGTGGTGGTGATGGTAGGATTGCAGCGACCAAAGAGGGAGTTATGGTCGTGGTTGAGGTAGAGGAACAGGTCATTTTTGGCGCGAGTGTCTTGATTTGGGGAGCGGGGGGTGTGTCGGATATTGAAAAAAAAATTATGCATATGGTCGGGAAACCTAGGGATTAAGATAGGGACCGGGGATTTTGAGCTGTAACACTAGAAACATATTTCCATAGACCGGGTACATTTAAGATGCATTTAGAATATATCAATATTTTTTCCAAATTAATAATATATAAAAAAAAATCATGAATATCTCGGACCTCCGAGTAAAACCCCTTTATCCGTTTCCTGGGTATTGTGTGCGTTATGGATTGAATTCAGTCCTAAAGCAGAAGAAATTACAAAAAAATAAAAAAAACAAAAAAACCATGGTCTTGTATATTGGCCGTGAACACGTTACGTAAACGTTTGTGTTGTACATGGTGGCGGGTTTTGTTTTTCAAAAACTATGCCTCTTAACAACATTCTTAATCTGATTCATTTCAGACGCGGTCAAGAACATTTGGGGTCGTGTCTAGGACTGTTTGGTTTTTTTCAAGTCAGTTCAGGAGGCAATAAGAGGCTATCCATGTTCAGAGCGTTGTGTTTTTCTGATCATTTAAGAGTCAGAAAAGAAGGCATAAACTTCTTACTGAACTAGATGTGGAGGGGTTGTCTTAACACCTCTTAATGTCTTTCTTTTTTCTTACTTTTTTGTTCTTATTTTTTTTTTGTTATGATTTTTTATTTTGGTGTTTTTATTTTATTATTTTTGATTTTTTTTCACCTTTGTCTTTTGTATTAAAAGTATTAAATATAATCATTGTATATGTTTTGTTAAATAAAAGGATTATATAGGACGATGATTTGTAATCAAACTCATATTCTTGTTCGAATGAAGGGGTACGGTTTCGGACTCATACATCTCAATTTTAACGCATGTCATTTAGTTAAACGTTTAAGAATAGATTCAATTCAAAATTTTTAAATTGATTATATAATAAAATTTGTTTTTTTATTTAATGAAATTTAATTCTTGTGCGAATGCAATCGTTTTATATTTAAACTGTAAAAACCATAGTTTAACACATCTAGACATTTTTACCAAAACAAACAGTTTTATTTCATTCAGATTCAGATTTCTCAACCACTTATTCAGATTAAGATGGAAATCAGATTCAAACTTTTCTACCGAATATTCAGATTCAGATGTGCGAGTCAGATTCAGATTCAGAGCCTCTTAATAAACAAACAACACCTAAATGTCTAATATCCATACAAAATTTAAAAGTCCATATAGTATGACATATATCAGGATTGCCGGATTGGTGTAATAGTATTTGTTTCGTTTTTGGCGTATTCTTTTTTAAACAGAAATTGAAAAGTTTTTCGGTCTAATTGGATCTAAAACCATTTACTTAACTCTATTTTGCAATTGTTTTTCTAGCTTTTTGCTGGTTTTAATATGTTTCGGCTGTTAAAAAATAGAATTTTAGTTAAAATACGTAGTGATCGGATAGATTTAGCTCTAAACATAAAAGGAAATTTGTATAATTGGATTCATCCAAATTTACAGAGGTATAGTTTTTGTTACAAAAATATGTTTTAGGGAGGCTTTAACTGAGGGACAAATGAAATAAAAAAAATGTCGCTGGGTCAAAGAAGATTTTAATGGACACATTTAAAACTTATTTCAAGCACTACTGTATATTGAAAGTTGATTATTATTTACCAATATGATTCAAATCAAAAACGTTTGTCGGGACGTTTATTTAATCCTGTTTTTACGAGGTATGGAGGATAAGTGTGGTGTAGTGTGTTACTCCTTAGCGGATAAGTTTAGAGAGTTGTTCCACAGAAAAAAAACACTTGAGCTTGCAACGAAGTTTCGTGAGATCATACTTTAAAACATTTTTTCTGCAAAAAGGATGATGTTTTTTCAAAACTGATCTAAACCCATTTACGTGCTTTTATTACTAAATAAGATAATATGAATCAAAGATTCATTAATCATGTAAATTTTACTTTTTACCTAACCTTCGACTCAAATAATTTCTCACGTTATTATCATAGATACTGTTTAACTGATGCACGTTTTTTTCCGTTATTCTTATAAAGACTTTATGACATCCACTATGTAAAAAAAATTAAAGCTTTGTAAATTGTGTAATGATTTATTTTGGAATTTTTTTTCTTAAATGTTATTTGCGGTATATTGAGGGCAATTTTATAACATTTTGCATTTGAATTTTCTTCAAAATATTGTGGTTTTGGTATGTAAATCTAAGAATTAAAATTGTCACGAATTGGATAAAAATGAGGAAATTGAACGGCTCATATAAAGTTGTTGAAACTTTAAATTTACTTCAATTTTTTTAGAAAACTTTTTTTCCTGTTGTTCTTTGTATTTTTTTTTCTTGTTTTTTTGTTGTTTTTTAAATCAATGAAACTCACGTCACTTGGGGTGTTTAGGCGGGGTTGTGAGGTTGTTCGGGGGTTCGGGGGTTAATTCAGGTCGGGTCAAAAGGTTTATTCAAGGTTAAAATTTTTCATTACCCGACACCTGCATATTTTGAATTTAGGTTAGTCGGTTCGTGTCAATCCAGGTCGGGTCAACTCGGGTCGGGTCCGTTCGGATTCGGGTCAACCTGAATATAAGTAAATTGTAATAAAAATGTTTTTTTTACTCGTTTAAATAGAATAATTATAAAATTCTATATAAAAAAAAAAAATTATTTATTCGGGTAAATGGGGTTTTGACCGAAACCCGAGGTCATCAAAATATTTTGAAACCAGATACCCGACTCTATTTAAATATTCGGATTAAATAACTTTTTTTACATAAGTTAACCGTCCCGTATTGGGCTTAAATTCGGGGGTGGTCGGTGTTTTTTTTTTATTATTCGCTCACTTTCCCTAAAAAAGTTTGTCATTAAATAAAAACATAATGGACAGATTTTAAAATATATGAATTTCTATCAACCAAAAAACATACGGAAAGTATTTTAATTTTCAAGAATTTATATTTCGAAATTTCAAAATTTACGAACCTATACGCCACCTTTAAAAAGTTTTAAATTAAACAATCTCAACATAATTCAAATGCAAAATCATTTAAAATGTTTCAATATCCTAAATCTTTTCATGACACCAAAAATTGAGTTTACTATGATTTACATATATTTTTTAAGTTTATTTATATAATTTTATAAAAACTTTTTCATAAAATTTACAAATGACTTTTATATATATTTATTTTTTATGGGTTCCCCCTTTGCCATACACGTTTCTAAGAAATAGCATTTACTTTTGCGGACTTTTATGTCTCATCGATTCTTGCTCCTTTTCTATAACATTGGGGACCACGTATATACACACTCTTTTCATATACCATCCAATCTAAATTCCATATCGCCAGCCTTAAAAAATGGCTTGTTTCTTTCGTTATATTTTTTCAATTATCTTGAGCTAATTAAGGTCATTGAATCATGTCTAATTTGTCTTGGCCTAAATTATGGAGGCCAATTAATGCATCATAACCTAACTTTAGGTTCTACACTCTATCTTTTATCATTTTTAAAAAACATTAATGGTTTATGATTTTTTTTAAATTGTCCTAATTAATTGTCAACTACTTAAAATAGATAGTAAGTTTTTATTAAGTTTCGTAATATATTATTTTTTTTGAAATATGTTATTACAAATTTTAAAAAAGAACTTTAAGTTACTGTGATTAATATAGAAGTAACTTTTCAAAAAAACTGTCAATTTGCTAAATAATAAGGAAAAGAAAAAAACTGTAATTAAATAATTTTCTTAATAACTGTTTGTGTTTTTTGCTTGGGGATAATAATTTTGGGACGAAAAGAGTAGTAAATTTGACATATTCATTTTGTTTAATTAGGAGTAGGTTTATTTTATACGGTGGGAAACAATTTTTCGCAAATTGTACAATTCTTCTGGGGAATTTTGGGTTCATGTGCATTTGCAATAAGCAAGGAAATTTAAAGAATAAGGGCCCATTTAAAATTTGAAGTCCATGTTTAATTTATTTTGTATCTTATAAAGTTTGTATATTCCTAGTAAAAGATTAAAGCTTTATAAAAGTAAGCTTACATAAAGTGTCAAGTAAATTACATGGCATTTATATTTTAGAGATTTAAATTTGGCGTAATGACCTTTTAGAAGTTTATTTATCACTGTTGTATTGCGCGGTTATCGGGTTAGGGGACTCAACTTAGTAGTACATTTTCTATTCAACCTTTTATAATAATCATTATCATGGGAACGCCCCTTGGTTCATTTATGCTGATTGGCTTAAATTGGATTCCTTCATAGTTAAGCTCTAAGTTCAAAGATTTGCTGGAAGGAGTTCTTTATATAACTTGGTGGAGCGTATGGATGTTTCGTAATCAGTTGCTCTTCTCGTCGAAAGCCCCTCGTAAAGATGTTATTTTTGACGATATTGTTTCGCGCTCTTTCACTTGGTGCCTTTCTAGATGTAATTGTACTTTTAGTTGGGATAGTTGGTTGCAACACCCCTATTTGATCTTTTGTAAGTCTTTTTCTAGTTCATGCTCAGTTGGTTTAATATAGTTGCCATGTCTAAAACACATAAACATAGATCAGATGTCTGATTATAATTATTTACGATGATGTACAAATTAAAGTACTAGTTTTTTCATATAATGTAGAAATTAATTAAAAGTTGAAAACTCATTATATTTTGGAAGATTTTGTTAAACATAATTAATTATCAGGGTTTTCGTTTAAAAGCAAAATTTGTTGAATTGATGATACATATTAATTGGTTTGAGAGAAGTTCTTAATGTATAATATAAGCCAATTATCTTAAAGATACCAAATACGTTATTGGGTCTGTTATAATAATTATTTTTTTAATATTACTTCCGTTCTCAAAAATTATTATTCATTTTTACTTTTTTTAGTAGTCTCATAATTTAAGTTATTCACTTTCATATATCATCATTCATCCTCCTCCATTTAAGATGCTCATGGCATTAACAGGGTGCATCATTGAGAATCCTTAAAATCCACTTAACCCCAACACTAAATAACCTAAACAAACCAAAGTGGACAAAAACTATTGAGGTCACGATCAAGCATTGGCTACGATATGCGAGGAAAAAGAAATTGATGGTTCAACGCGCTCATCGGGAAGATGGAAATTGTCAACCAATGAATATAGCATCTTTAAACATCAACGGAGTAGGTACCACTCTGAAAAAAGCTTGGGTACGTAGGCTTTGTCATGATCACAATCTTGACTTTATTAGAATCAAGGCAATCCAATCAACTAAACAGTTCTCCTCCACTTTTATTAAGCTTCTTTGGGTAAACCGGTCATGTGACTATAGTATTCAAAAAGCCTGGATGGTTGTCAGGGGGCATCCTTGGGCCCATTTGGGACGATTCGTTGTCTCAAAACATTATTGTAGTAGTTGCGCTGGTGTTCTTGCAAATCTACGGGGAATGGGATACTAAAAATGGAATTAACTGTTGATGGTGGTGGTTTATGCACACTACGATATCGCAAAATAACAAACGTACTGGAAGAACATACCAATCATGTCCTTCGGTTAAATGCTCACTCTGTTTGTACTTGGTGATTTTAATGTCCGTTCGATATGAAAACGGAGTGATAAGGTGGTCCCGGTTCTTGCAAAAGGGGTGCCAAGTTGTTCAATCGATTTTGTTTATAACTCCCATTCTCGTTGATCTTCCAATGGGATGGCAGAATAATCACTCGTATGAATAGTTCGGCTACAAATCTGAGCAAAGATTGATGGGTTATGGTCTCTCATTCATTCACCAATGATGGCCCAATGCTCATATAACCATTCTGGCTCGAGAAGCATCCGACCACTATCCGATTCTCCTTAAATCATACGATGTTGATTATGGACCCATTCCATTTAAATTCTTCAACACCTGGTTACTGGATAGTGAGTTTCAAAATATGTTCATTGAGTCTTGGGTAAGCTTGAATTCAAGTTTTGCCGAGTTTAAGGACCTCTCTTTGTTAACACCCCAAATCAACAACGCTAGTTTGAGTACCACTGGGGGTTGCTACTTCATAGCATAAGTACAAGTTAAAGAAAACGACTCTAGTGAGACGTTTTGGAAATTCAAACCATTCGATAAAATCTTTATTATCAATAATTAGAGTTCCATTAGGTCCCATTTAAAATGCAAGTAAGAAAAACATTTTTAAAAGCGTTTTTTGTCGGAACTAGTTACTCAAATTTTCTATACCCTTCAAAAAAATTATGTCTGCGCGGATTCAAAATGCTCCAATGCTCAGCTAAGCAAAAAATAATTAAACTGAGAAAATACATTGCAAAACGTCAAAATATAATGTTGGTGAATTCATAGGTTTTAGTAAAAGCCAGGATTGAAATTAAATCAAGTGATATATCAGTAAGAAAGTAGGTTTCAATATTTTAAAGTATTATTTATGGAAATCCAAGTTAAAGTATTTGATTCATTAAATCAAGTAATGTTCTGTAGTGGACGCAAGATTTAAGTAATTAGTAGGGACTAACGAAAACGAAATTCAGTAGTTCCAAAAATGTTTATTGCAATAAGCTCATGACCCGATACTTAACTAGGTTTTGTCCCCAGGGAAAAATATAGGATGCTTTGCCAACAAACTAACGACCCTCGGCCATGTTAATGCACCCATGGTCAATTTGTGACCAGAAATTCCAGGCAGGGATTGTCAGTTCCCAATAGATCTATCCATAACACTCGCGCTTGCTATATTAGCAATTAACGGTTCATGATTGATAGGGACTTAAATGGAAAATGCGGTAACTTAGGAAATAATATTCAAGCAATAATCTGGATAGCATACAGTTTGAAAAACACTTGTGTCAAAAGCAAAACAAATAATATGTTCAAAACTCACGGTTTTCATATGTATAGGTATTCAATGATCTCAAATCATGTAGTAAGCAAATTAAGCTTTAGTAGTTCATATAGTAATTCAATCCATGTATTAAAAAGTAAATTGTTAGTAAGCAAGTAAAAGTTTTAGTAAAAATAGTCAAGTAAACGCTTTTCAAAGTAGTAGTAAATCAATAAGGTTTTGCTTGGTAAAACGGAGCATGTATTCTTCACCCCGAAAACAGCTTTATAAAAAAACATTAAAAAGAGAAAAAAGGGTTGGGGCTATGAAACTTCACGAGAAGCAATGGAGTAGTACGTTAATAAAGTTAGATTTCAATGATTGGGTGAAATCACGGTCGCCTAATTATTTACCTAGGGGAAATGAATGGTAACTTTAGTATAAAAGCAATAATAAGAATAAAACGCACACGGACGAATTAACAACCAAAAGATACATGAAGAATCGTGATCTTGTTATGGCGTTCTAATTACATTTTAACTTTTGAGATTTATTCCCAAAACTCACCTTTAGGGACCTGTGATCTAATATACCCTTCAAATATAAACCCGCTTTATACCACTTATGTTACATATTTTTATAAAATCCGTGATACTCGTTAAGACCGTGTAACAGCAATCCCGACATCTATACAATTTGCACTTACGCTGACACTTTAATGGGGGCTATTTCTCAAAAATTTCCTTAATAAGTATTATAATACGACACGGTTTTCGGCCTCGATCTAGCTTAATGAAACTATTTTACTGATTGTTATCAACCAAAACACTCCATGTATCCAAGAAAACCTAAGTGAAATGATTAATTTACCCCTAAGTACACAATCTGAGTTTTGAAAAAATTTCCCGCTTCATCGTTTTGATCATATCTCACAATCCGTAACTAGTTAGAACCTCATTCAAAAGCTCAAGTTTAAGTCTATCAATTATATACAACTTTTAGTTTTAGAAAAAGTAGTACCTAGGTTTAAAAATTTTTAAGATATATTTAGTTTGTATCTGTGGCGGGCAATTTCTAGTTAGTTTTGTCATTTTTGATTTTCGATAAAATCATTCATCCAAAATGGTTATGGTTCTATCCAAAGACCACATGGTACTAATATGTTGTACCCTTCACCCATATAAAAATTCAGTAGCCTCCAAGTCAAATAAAATTTGTTACAAGCCTAACTATCTGTATTACAAATTCTGAGTACACACTAAGTTTGTTTCCGCGGTTTTGGTCGTATCTTGACCATCCGGAAAAAAAAGTTTGGAGTTTCCATCCAAAAACTCACCACAGGGACCTGAGATATTAACCTAAATCATTTATGTATATAAACCAGTAGGCTTTAATGCCAAAATAATTATTTCATTAATATCATAAAAAATAAACTATCTTCATAACTAGTATTCAATGACCCATTTTGAAATAGTTTTACTAATTTAGGCGTATACTAAAACCTCATCCGATGGTGAAATGATCCATCCAATTCCACCATAATGGGCATGAGGTTATATTCTATACAATTTAGTAAAAGATACAGGTAGCTCTAAGCCAAAAAATATTCCTATTAATGGTGTCAAAAACTATCTGCAATAAACTTTCCTTAGTCCGATAAAAAAATTAGTTATTACTAATTCGATCATAATCTTGGTTATCCGGAGGCTACTTACGGGCTCAAATCGGAAAGCACCACATATTACCTTGTTTTGTTTCCTCTGTCCAACAAAGTCATTAAAAATTCACAAACCTTAATGCCAAAAATTTATTTCAAAACAAACCCTCCAACAAATCCTGCTATCTATTTTACAATCCCATACCTTCCAAAATCCCAATTCTAACCTTGATTTATAACCAATTCCTAGCTACGACCTATCGCCATAATCACTTTCAAAATCCATTTCAAAAACATGCATGCATCATATTTTACAGAAATCAAAAAAATTAAATAACTCATGAAATAAAAATAACAATTAACATCAAGAATGGTTTAAAAGAAATACTTACAAAACAATATATTGGGAGCAAAGAAAGATGATTAATACAAAACACCTCTTTTGTGTTTCCCTTGTCTAGCCGTAAACCAAGAACACCCTTAAATTAGATTCAAACTTTAGTTCTTTTTTAACCCAAATCTTGTATTATCCACTAGTAATTCTCCCCCCTTTAATTTTGCATTACATCCAAGATTATTTAAATTACCAAAAATCAAGGAAATCTTCAAAAAACTAAAAATTCTTGAATAAGGGGTCTTGCTGGTTGATAAATCTTGAAAAGAATGACGAGGTTAGTAAGGAAGTGATTTAGGAATGATTAGAAGTGATTATTGAATTTTTGGCAATGGTTTAGTTGATGTTGTTGTTGGTTCGTCGATCACAGAGAGCAAAGAGAGGGAGAGACAACCATTTTTTGGTACTGTGTTTTTAATGAGTTGTGATTGATATCAAACTCTTTATATTTGAAATAGATAAAAAAAGATCACGTCTAGTTATTTTCTAATGTAAAAAAATGTAGGATGTTGTTTGGGCTTAAGTGGCAGACCAAAAGGAGGAGATTGGGCTTTGGTAATTTTTTTATTACAAGCATAGTTGCCCGCGCGTTGCTGCGGGGCGGTGTTTCTTTTATCATAGATGTGGGTGCTTTTTTTTTAAATTTGTATGTTATGCTAATTTTTTAAAGGTTATGTGTTTAAAGGTTGTTTTTTTGGCTATTTGGGTTTACTTTAATATAATTTTATGAGATTGGGTAAATATGTGTTAAGCATGATTGCACGCGCGTTGATGCGGGGTGTTAAATTTTGTTTTTTTAATATTTTGTATGGCTTTATTTTTCCGGGTTTAATGTTTAATATTATTTTTTATATGGTTTAAGTGTTGGGGCGTTCATGTCGTGGGTATTTTTTATCTGAATAAGTCAATACTTTTGTAATTTTTTTTCTTAAAAAAAAGAGTGTCAAATGGGCCGGCCCAAAGTGGGAGCCCAATGGGCCGGTTACTGTAGCACAACTGTAGCAAACTATGTCAAAACGATTTTTTATATTTTGTGCGGCTTTATTTTTCCGGTCTCATGTTTAATATTATTTTTTTATATGGGTTTATGTGTTGGCGTCAGTCGTGGGTAATTTTTTGATATGAATATGTAAATACCTTTTGTTATTTTTTTTTTCTTATTTTGTTTGCCGAGCAAAAAAAAAATTTATTTTATTATTTTTGTGCAATAGTTTATTTTTTTATATGGGCTTATGTGTTTGGTCTCATGTCGCGGATATTTTTTGATCTGAATAAATAAGTACTTTTGTAATTTTGTTTCCTATTTTGTGCCGAGCAATTTTTTTTAAGTTGCCTAATTAAAGAAAAAAAACAAAAAAAAAACCCAAAAAAAAGTGTCAAATGGGCCGACCCAAATTGGGAGCCCAATGGGCCGGTTACCGTAGCACCACTGTATCAAATAAACTAAATTTTCTGTCAAAACGAAAATATGTTTTATTCCACACATAGTATTTTGTTTATTAATTTGTACTACACTTAATTTGGGGCTTTAACATTTACTTAAAAATGTTATTAGTGGGTAAAACATAATTTTGACACGACTTTCGGTTAATAAAAGCAGGGAAAAAAGTCATAAAATACTAAAAATAAAATAATTGGCTCCCGGAGTAAATATATGAAATTTCTAATTTCTTAAGGCGCTTAACGGATAAAAATCCTAAGCACGGCTCGTGAAAAATTAAAAACGACAATTTTCACCAAATCGGCTTTAAAGTGGTAAACCTCGAAAATTTTCCTATCAAAGTAAAAAAAATTAGCGAATCGAAGTCGAGATTTAATATTGACCGTAAAATATGAGATGTTATAGCCTTCCCACATTAAGGGAGCGTCGTCTTGGTGTTCTATTCGACTTATACGCCGTTGGTTTGCGACGGTCGATACACATTCGAAAAAATCCATATAACAAATTACGAGTCGAAAGAAGTTCAAATAGCCATTTGTACAAAAAAAAATAATGAGAGCGATTTGAAAGGAAAATACAATGAATGGTTCGTACGGATGTATTACTTGTTTAAAGAGACGCACGCCATGTCGGATATACATTTAAGAATAATCGAATGAACAAACTACAAACCGAAAGAAGTCTAAAGACTAATTCGTATGAAGGTAATAACGATATTGCTTAGATGAACGAAGAAAAGGAATTATTCATACAAACGGGTTACAAATCGAAAGAAAGTTGTTCGTACACATGCCATACACTTGAGCCCACTCATTTACAAATCGTTATTTACATCCAAAGGCGTCCCAATCCATGTAAATAAGACTTAGAAATTTATGGTTATTCGATTTTTAATTTCCTTATTCAAAATGAAAAAGAGCCGTTCCCAATTCATTTTCTAATAAGATAATTATAATTAGCTACTTACAGGGCATTGTCACAACAAAACACGAGATAAAAAAAAACCAATGTTTACGTTGAGTGAGATGGAAGGAGTCTTATTGGCCCGGATTGATTCTTCAAACTTTTCATAAGAAGTAACAAGAAGAATAATGAGACGTTAGTCAATCGCATTCCAAAGGTAAGTGCCAAAAGACGGCATGATCCGAGGTGACATGTTAAAGTCGTACTCCCATCAACTAGAAGACTTCAAAACGATGGATTACGAAACAACATATGTGATTCAAGAGCATAAGAAGAGTGTTCCAACTCGGAGTCGAATGGTAAAATAATCAGTGGAATTGACAAACTACGCCGAATTTCAATATCGTCAAAAGGGGATAAAGTTAAGTCGCGTAAATGTTTCGGAGATCACCGCATCGCTCACAATATATTGAAGTAAACGAACTCATTAAGACGTACCCCTCCGATCCAAATTCACACACATAAGAAATAATACCAAGTAGACATCAGTGACCGAAAATAGTCAACACTTATATGAATTTTTTTTATATAGATAGATGGTGATAATCCCGAAGATAAGCGTAAGAGATCGAAAAGAAAGTAGCTCATATATGTGAGTATCCTTATATATTATCAGCAGTGGTGTTCGAGGGAGTAAATGAGAAATCAAAAAGTACGCGACAATCGGAGTGGCCAATATTTATATAACTGATCGATATAAGGTAAATAGTAGGACGTCATAAGATAGACGTAAGAGAGCGAAATCATAGCCAAGAGTTAAATACTCATTATCCATGTAATATTAGTAGAGATGCAAAAGAGAGCTTATAGGGAATCAGGGAGTATGCGCGCGCGGATATCGGACAACGGTGAAAGACTCTTAAAATTTTTCAAAAATCGATTATAGTCTAGGTTTTGAAAACGACCTAGTTCTCTATAACCAGTGCTCTGATACCACTCTGTAACACCCTCAAAATCACAACGCAACGGACTACCACTTGGGGTGCTACTTCATACCATAAAGTACAAGTTAAAGAAAATGAATCTAAGTGAGACGTTTTGGAAAGTCAACCATTCGATAAATTTTATAAAGTATTAGAGTTACAATAGGTCCCATTTAAATGCAAAAGAAAATATTTTTAAAATGTTTGTCGAATAGTACTCAAATTAGAAACCCTTCAAAAATATATCCGCGCGACTCAAATGCTCCCAATGCTCAGCTAGCAAAAATAGTTAACCAGGAGAAAATTCAATGCAAAAACGTCAACAATAATGTTGGTGAATTCATAGGTTTAAGTAAAAATAATAATTCAAGTAATATCTCAGTAAGAAAAGTAGCGTTATAATATTTCAAAGTATTATTTCTGAAATCCAAGTAGTGATTCAATAAATCAAGTAATGTTCAGTAGTGGACCACAAGATTTAAGTAATAGTAGACTACGAAACAAATTCAGTAGTCCAAAACATGTATTATTGCGCTAAGCTCATGACCCCGAAACCTTAACTAGTTTGAGCCCTTACAGTATATAGGATGTATGCCAAAACACCCTAAATGTCCTCACCATGTTAAATGCACCATGGCCAACTTGTGACCAGAAATTCAAGGCGGAGATTGTCAATCCCGATAGATCTACCCACAACATTCACGCTTACTACAATAGTAATTAACGGTTCATAATAAAAAGGGACTTAGTTGGCATTGTGGTAACTTAGGCAATAATATTCAGGCAATAATCTGTATATCATACAATTTAAAAACACTTGTGTCCAATAGTAAAGCAAATAATGTATTCAAAACTCATGATTTTCATATATAGGAATTCAATGATCTCAAATCATGTAGTAAACAAATCAAGCTTTAAATCAGTTCATAAGAAAACAGCCATGTATTACACATGTTTTAGAAGTCATGTAGTAAGCAAGTAAAAGCCTTAGTAAAGATAGTCACGTAACGCTTAAGTAGTAAAATCAATAAGTTTACTTAGTAAAATGAGCATGTATTCTCACCCCAAAAACAGTTTATAAAAAACCATTAAAAGACAAAAGGTGGGGTTATGAACTCACCTTGAGCAAATGTGTCGAATGAAATGATAAATAACGAACAAACGACGATGCGCCTCAACCGCGACCTATAATAATGGTGCGCGTATTGAAAGAATATAACTTATAAGAAAAATACATAATTTGCATAAATACATATAAGTATATATTTTCTACATATGTAAAATTTTATACCATAGAATCCATGTGCATGTCCAGAATCACTTATCACTACATCTTATGTGTTTTTCCTTAACCCATATTCATATCCCGCCATTTATCCGAAAGGTTTCCATATGACCTATTAGTTACAAGTTTGCAATCGCTACAATTTTACAAGTCTAAACGATCTCAACCTTATCTAATGATCCTTCTTAATTTTTTTTTTTTTACCAAATTTGACTTTTTAAAATATATGTTTTTCCTAAGTTTGACTTATCCAAAACGACTCGTCAAAATGCGTTGTTAAATATGAGGTATTTTAGCGTTTGACATAAAACGACATTTCAGACAACTTTTCAGTTATACCCGAGACCCAAAACTCGACCGAACAAGATGAAAATAATCTTACAAAATTCTACACAAACCATATTTTTCTTAAAAAAATGTAGTATATATTTCTAAGCTTTTTGACCCGTTAATATATGTTTTTAGACTTAGATATCCTCTCAAAAAGGTAAATCGGCATTTTAAACAACTTTTTAGTTTTACTCGAGACCCAAAATTCAACAGAAAATGATAAAAATGCCCCTGCAAGTTTCTGCAGAAAACTAATTTTTTACCAAATGCTGATTGAAAATATTACCTTTTCCTAACTTCTAATGGCCGCCAAAACTTCGTTTTGATAGTTAGAAATCGTGTCATATATCGAAACATTCATATGGACGTCCTCTATCATTTTTTGTAAAAATTTTGACTCGCCCAAACTCGACTCGCTTATTTTCTACACTATTTGGGTAGCTTTAAACCCCTTCAAAACTTCAATTTTTTGTATCACTAACACCGCCAACACTCTTAAACTAGTATAACTCCATTACTAATCATCTCAAACCAACAATGTACCTCAAAACACAACATGCACTAAGATCCATGGATTCATACTATAGATTTACATACATACACACAATATCTAATTAAATCAACATAAAAGGTTTAGATAAACACTCACAAACACTAGAAATGCTAGAGAAATCAAAACAATCAAACCCTCCTTGGGTTCCTTGTCTTGCCGAAACCACAACACCTCAAAATCAAAACCCCGAATTAATTTTATAACTCCAAATCTCGCACACACACTTGTAATCAAACCCTTATTATATCAATTGCACCCAAATCAAAGAAACTCTTATAAATCAAAATCTTAAAAATCAAGGATCTTGTGAAAAATTATGCATGGTAGTTTAAAGGTTTTGTAGAATGATGATGGCTAATTTATGAGTGATTTGGGATTGAATGGAAGTGTTTAACAAGATTTAAAGTGATGGTTTTAGTGGTTTATGTAGTGGTGTCGTCGAACCAGAGAGAAAAAGAAGAAGACAAAGATTTTTTTTCGATATAAACTTGTAACTGTGTTTTTAAAAGAGGGTCAAAGTCTTTTATACTTGGTCAAGGTTGTCTAGTTAAATTCTAAAAGGGGTGTTTGTTTTGAGGTTTAGTAGGAGGTGATAAAACATACGAGGGTGTTTGGTTTTTAGTTTAGTAGGAGCACACAAATTGAATAAAGGGTGTTTGGTTTATATGTTATGTTTATTTTATATTTTTATTGTTTTATTTTTCTAAAACATTTATACCATAATATTTGATTTAAAACACTAAGTTAAAATATTAAAAAGTGTTAAAGTACTATTTTTGACACGGTTTTGGCAAAACGAGGGAAAAATAATAAAATACTAAAAAAACAATAAATTGCCTTCTGGAGCGAAAATATGAAATTTTGATCTCGTAAAACGCTTAATAGATAAATACCAGAAGCACGACATGGAAATAACTAAAAATAACGATTTTCACCAAATCGGCTAACAAGTAATACACGAAATTTTATTCAAAGCAAAAATAAAAACGGAGTCGAGATTTAATATTGACCGTAAAATGCGAGATGTTACAGCCTTCCCACCTTAAGGGAGCGTCGTCCCGGTGCTCAATTCGCCTTATCTTCATATGGTTTGCGACGGTCGGTACACAATGGGAAAATATCCATATAACATATTAAGAGTCGAAAGAAGTTCAAATAGCCATTTATATAAAAGCAATGATGATAGCGATTAGAAGAGTAAAGATAATGAATGATTCGTACGGGCGTATTACTTGTTAAAAGAGACGCACGTCATGTCGGATACTCGTTTGGAAATAATCGAATGAACAAATTACGAACCGAAAGAAGTCTAAAGACTCATTCGCATGAAGGTAATAACGATAATGATTAGATGAACGAAGAAAATAAATTATTCGTACAAACGGATTATAAATCGAAAGAAAGTTGTTCGTACGAATGCCATACACTTAAGCCCACTCATTTACAATCGTTATTTACATCCAAAGGCGTCCCAATCCATGTAAATAAGACATAGAAATTCATGGTTTAGTGATTTATAATTTCCTTATTCAAATGAAGAGGCGTCCTAATTCATTTCAATAAAATAATTATAAATTAGCCTACTTAAGCATTGTCATAACAAAACACGAGATCAAAACAATGTTATGTTGAGAAGAAGGAGTCTCCTTGACGGCATGATTCTTCAAAAGAAGTAACGAGAAGAATAATGAGACGTTAGCTATTCGCGTTCCAAAGGTAAGTGCCAAAAGGCGGCACGATCCGAGGTGACAAGTTAAGGTCGTACTCCCATCAACTGGAAGACTTCAAAACGATGGATTACGAAATAACATATGTGATTAAAAAGCATAAGAAGAGTGTTCCAATTCGGAGTCGAATGGTATAATAACCAGTGGAATTGGCAAACTACGCCGAATTTCAATATCATCAAAAGCGAATAAGGTAAAGTCGCATAAATGTTTCAGAGATCACCGCATCGCTCACAATATATTGAAGTAAACGAACTCATTAAGACGTACCATAGTACTACACACATAAGAAATAATACCATGTAGACATCAGTGACCGAAAATGGTCAACACTTATATGAATTGCTTTTATATAGATAGATGACGATAATCCCGGAGATAAGCGTAAGAGATCGAAAAGAAAGTAGCTCATATATGTGAGTATCCTTATATAATATCAGCATTGATGTTCGAGGAAGTAAATGAGAAATTAGGAAGTACGCGATAATCGGAGTGGTCAATATTTATACAACTAACCGACATAAGATAAATAGTAAGATGTCACGAGATAGACGTAAGAGAGCGAAATCATAGCCAAGTGTTAAATACTCATTATCCATGTAATAGTAGTAGAGATGCAAAAAAGCTTATAAGGGATCAGGGAGCATGCGCGCGCAAACATCGGACAACAGTGAAAGACTCTTAATTTTTTTTGAAAAAAACAGTTATAGTCCAGGTTTTGAAAACGACCTAGTTCGCTATAACTTGAGCTCTGATACCACTCTATAACACCCCCAAAATCACAACGCAACGGAATACCACTTGGGGTGCTACTTCATAGCATAAAGTACTAGTTACAGAAAATGACTTTAAGTGAGACGTTTTGAAAAGTCAACCATTTGATAATTTTTATAAAATATCATAGTTACAATAGGTCCCATTTGTAATGTAACAGAAAACATTCTTAAAACGTTTGTCGAATTGTACTCAAATAATAAAGCCTTCAAAAATATATCTGCGCGGCTCAAATGCTCCCAATGCTCAGCTAGCAAAATAATAACCTGAGAAAATACATGCAAAACGTCAACAACAATGTTGGTGAATTCATAGGTTTAAGTAAAAGCAATATAGAAATAATTCAAGTAATTTTTCAGTAAGAAAAGTAGCGTTACAACATTTCAAAGTATTATTTCCGAAATCCAAGTAGTGATTCAATAAATAAAATAACCAGTAATGATCAGTAGTGGACCACAAGATTTAAGTAAGGGCAGACTATGTACGTATTCCATAGTCCAAAACATGTAATGTAGACGAGAGAAACAAATTCCCCAAGTCTAAAAGAACATGTATTATTGCCCTAAGCTCATGACACCGAAGCATTAACAAATGATGATAGAGGAAATTAGTGTTGGAAGACATCTATGTATTATTCTTCGAGAGTTGGTGCGGCCAAACAACCAAGTATTATTCTCTCTTAGAGTTGATGTTGCAAAACACCCAAGCATTGACATATGATGAGAGAGAGAAAGAGAGAGAAGATGTTGCCATACATCCAAGTATTATTCTCTTCGAGTTGATGTTGCAAAACACCCAAGTATTAACATATGATAAGAGAGAGAGAGAGAGAGAGAGAGAGAGAGAGAGGGAGAGAAAGAGAAAGAGAGAGAAGATGTTGCTAGACATCCAAGTATTATTCCCTTAGAGTTGGTGCGGCCAGAAACCCAAGTATTATTCTCTAAGAGTTGATGTTGCAGACACCCGAGTATTAATTCAATTGTAATTGCATCCGAAATATAAAACCAACATGAAATCTCCCTTAAGGAGATTATGGAAACATTTAGGTAGTATAGATGGGCTATGAATGCCAACTATCAGTTATAAGTACATGTGTATATAAAAACAATTTAGTATGTATCACACATGTATTAAAAATCATGTAGTAATCAAGTAAAAGCTTTAGTAACAATAAATAGTCATGTAACGCTTAAGTAGTAGAAATTAATGAGTTTATTTGGTAAAACGAGCATGTATTCTCACCCCGAAAATAGTTTATGAAAGCCATTAAAAGAGAAAAGGTGGGGTTATGAACTCACTGTAAGTAGAAGTATCAAACGAGAAATTCAACATAGAAAGAATGGCGACAACATCTCACCCGCGACCTATAATAATGGTGTGCGTATTAGAAGAATATAACTTATAAGAAACATGCATAAATTGCACATATAAATAAATATGTATGTTTTTTACATATGTATAACGTTATACCATAGAATCCATGTGCGCGCCTCAACTTCTTATTAATACATTCTAAGTTTTTTTCTGATTTTGACCGATTTTCCTAGTCACTTGACAACCTTTGAAGAAATACTAAACGACCTTAAACGCCTTCCATACTTCATTTCTAACAACCTCAATGTGTTAATAACCTACTGTATTTTTCCCAAAAATGTTTGACAAGTCTAACTATTTTTTAAAAATTTGACGACTCGAAGTGTCCGGAAAAGGACCTGTTGTAACCACTTGAAAGTTTCACTTGATCAGACCCATTTAGACCTCTCAATAAAATCTAGAAATTTTTTTGAAAATCATATACATCATGAACTTCCTACAGTAGCAATTTCATTAATTAAAAAGGTGTTTTGATATGTCTGCTATCCTCACAAACACAACCTAGGAAACTGTCCTCAAACGCAGATTTGATAATGAATCTCGTAAAATCATTTTGACTAACCTCTGCTCACTTTTAACTCATGAAAACACTTTAGTTGGAAAGTAGACTCTCTGTAGTTATTTTTAGGGTCAAGAAAATCAATAAAAGCTACCTGGATGACGGAGTTATGACTCTCACAAAACGACTCAAAAATCTGCCCAAATTCTTATTCTGAATTTACAATGATGAACCCATCCAAACGCACCCATACTCTAACTCATTATACCCAATTCGATTTTTGACACAACCGAAAGCTTAAGTATGACTTATTTGATATAAAATAATTCTTGTTATAATATTTCAAGTTCAAACGGTTTCTACTACGCCAAAGGATTATTCTTAAATTTTTACCAAATTTGACTTTTTTTTAAAATATATGTTTTTTCCTTAGTTTGACTTATCAAAAACGACCCGCCAAATGCGTTGTTAAATATGGGGTATACTAGCGTTTGACATAAAACGACATTCCGGACAACTTTTCAGTTATACCCGAGACCCAAAACTCGACCGAACATGATGAAAATACTCTTACAAAATTATGCACAAACCATATTTTTTTTTTTAAAATAATGTAGTATCTATTTATAAGCTTTTTGACCCGTTAATATGCGTTTTTTTGACTTAGATATCCTCGTGAAAATGTAAAACGGCATTTTAAACAATTTTTTAGTTATACTCAAGACCCAAAACTCAACATAAAATGACGAAATTGTCCCTACGAAAATCTGCACAAAAACCACTATATAAAGTGTACAAAATTTTATTTTACCCATTTTTCTAACTTCAAATTGCTTTAAAAACTTCGTTTTTGAGAATTACGAAACCCACAATATATTGAATCGAAGCTAGGGACATCCTCTATCATATTTTTAAGCCTAAAATTAGATTTAACAATTTTCTGCCTTATACGGGTAGTTTTAAACCCCTTCAAAACTCCAATTTTTTCTCATCGCAAACATCGCCAATGCTTTTAAACTAGCCTGACCCCATTACTAATCATCTCAATTCAATGATTCAACCTCAAAACATCACGTGCATAAAGATCCATGAATTCTAAGCATAATTTTATACACATGCATATATATATATATATATATATATATATATATATTTATATTATATATATTATATATATATATTATATATATATATATATATATATATATATATATATAATTAATCAATACAAAAAGGTTTAAAACATACTTACAAACATAATCGAATGCAAGACAATGATTAAACAAAACCCTCTTGGGGTTTGCTCAAATTTTCGAAACCAAACAACCCTTAGTTATTTAAAACCATAGCTTTTTAATAACCAATATCTTGTAAAATCACTTGCATTTGAATCCTTATTACTCCAATTGTACCCAAAATTAAATAAACCTTCAAAATCAAAAATCTTTAAAAATCAAAAACTTTTGAAAAACCTTGCATGGTTGATTTTTTGGAAGATAATGTTAGGGGTTTATGAAGGAACAATGTAGGAGTGTTTTTAGAGTGATTAGAGAATTTTTTGTGATGAATTGATGGTTGATGGTGTTGGTTCGTCGAGCATAGAAGAAGGGAGGAGACATAGAGGATTTTTGATATTGTTTATGAACTGTGTGTTTTAATTAGTAACAAATACTGTTATCTAAAGTATATATATTTTCCTAATGTGTCTAGTAACTTTCCAAGCCTTTTAATATAAATAAGGGAGTGTTTGGTTTTTGGTTTTGTACGTTTTCTACTACGCTAAATGGATCATTCTTAAATTTTGTAACAAATTTGACTTTTAAAATATATGTTTTTTTTTTCTAAGTTTAACCCCTCAAAAACGACTCTCCAAAATGCGTTATTTGAATATAGGGTATAACAAATGTATGACATATGACGATATTCCGGACACCTTTTTTCAGTTTTACCACCCGAGACTCGAAACCAAGCAGAAAATACAAAATAACCCCCGGCAAAGTTATGCACAAACCATATTTTAATACTATGCAGAATTTTTAATTCACCATGGTCCTAACATTGACTTGTCAAAACAACTTCTAAAAATGCGGTTTTTAGACTTAGTTATTAGTCAAGGCAAAGTAAAACGACATTCGAGCAACTATTCAGTTTTGGCCGAAGCCGAAACGACCAGAAAATAGACGAAAATGCCGTTTATACCGAATAGTTGACAGCACTAAATTTTCAATAGTGCAGAAATTTAACGATACATTTTTAGATTTCTTTTGACCATAAAAACTTTGTTTTTGAGAGTTACGGGACGTGCCTTATATCGAAACGTACATATTGACGAACACTATCATAATCTTAAACCTAAAATCAGTTTTGAAAATTTTCACCCAACCGAAATCGACACGCAAACTTTCTACAGTAAAAGTAACACTTAAAAACTTCGCCGAACGCTATTTTTCGCACCCTATAAGCTTCAAAATACATCTAGCTAACCTATCTTCGTCCACTAACATCTCCAATCAATAATCCAACCGCAATACACAACATGCACAATGATCCATGGATTCTAAGCATAATTTTATACACATGCATACAAAATAAAAAAATCAATCAACATAAAAGGTTTAAAAAAATACTTACAAACACAATCGAATGCAAGAGATCAAAGACACACAAACCCCTTTGGGTTTTCCCTTTGAGCCAAAACAAAACATCACCCTTATTAATAAACCCTAACTTTTTAATCAAACAAAACCTTGTAAAAACTCTTGCATTCAAACCCTTGTTGCTTCAATTATACCAAATTTAATTAAACCCTTCAAAATCAAAAACCTTAAAAATCAAAAACTTAAGAAAAACTTATGCATGGTGGATTTTTGTGATAAGGAATGATTAGGTTTAGTATAGAAGTGGATTGGAGATGATATATATATATATGCATATTATTATTATTATTATTACTATTATTATTATTATATTTTTTTACATTGTACTACACTAATTTGGGCTTAAACATTTATTTAGAATGTTAATAAGTGTAAAACACTAATTTTGACACGGTTTCGGTAAAACGCGGAAAAAGTCAAGAAATACTAAATTAAAAATAAACAAGCTTCCAAAGCTAAAATGTGGAATTATCTATTTCACAAACGTTGAAACGGATAAACATCCAAGGCAGGACTCGCGAATAATTAAAAATGACGATTTTTACTAAATCGACTAACGAGTAAAACACAAAATTTCTTTTAAAGGTAAGAATAGGAACGGAGTTGAGATTAATATTGACTGTAAGATACGAAATGTATTATTGCGGTAAGCTCATGACCTCGAAACCTTATTTCAGGTGGGGATTGTCAGTCTCAATAGATCTATCCAAAACACTCGTGCTTGCTACATTAGCAATTAACGGTTCATGATTAGTGGGGACTTAAATGGCAATGTGGTAACTTAGGCAATAATATTCAGGCAATAATCTAGATAGCATACAACTTAAAACACTTGTGTCCCATAGTAAAACAAGCATGTGTTCGAAACTCTCGGTTTCATATATAGGTATTCAATGTTCTCAAATCATGTAGTAAGCAAATCAAGTTTTAGTAAAAATAGTCATGTAATGCTTATGTAGTAGAAATCAAGGAGTTTACTTGGTAAAACGAGCATGTATTCTCACCCCAAAAACAGTTTATGAAAGCCATTAAAAGAGAAAAGGTGGGGGTATGAACTCACTGTAAGTAGAAGTATCGAACGAGAAATTCAACATAGAAAGAACGGCGACAACGTCTCACCCGCGACCTATAATAATGGTACGCGTATTAGAAGAATATAACTTACAAGAAACATGCATAAATTGCACATATAAATAAAGTTTTTTACATATGTATAACGTTATACCATAGAATCCATGTGTGCGCCTCAACTTCTTATTAATACATTCTAAGTTTTTTTCTTCTGATTTTGACCGATTTTCCTAGTCACTTTACAACCTTTGAAGAAATACCAAACGACCTTAAACGCCTTCCATACTCCATTTCTAACAACCTCAATGTGTTAATACCCTACTGTATTTTTCCCAAAAATGTTTGACAAGTCTAACTATTTTTCAAAAATTCGACGACTCGAAGTGTCCGGAAAAGGACCTGCTGTAACTACTTGAAAGTTTCAATTTATCAGACCCATTTAGACCTCTCAATAAAATCTAGAAAAATTCCAAAAAATCATATACATCATGAACTTTCTACAGTAGAAATTTCATTAATTAAAAAGGTGTTTTGATATGTCTGCTATCCTCACAAACACAACCTAGAAAACTGTCCCCAAACGCAGATTTGACAATGAATCTCGTAAAATCATTTTGACTAACCTCTGCTCACTTTTAAGTCATAAAACCACTTTGGTTGGAAAGTAGACTCTCTGTAGTTATTTTTAGGGTAAAAAAAAAATCAATAAAAGCTATCCGGATGACTGAGTTATGACTCTCACAAAACGACTCAAAAATCTGCCCAGATTCTTATTCCGAATTTACAACGATCAACCCATCTAAACGCACCCATACTCTAACTCATTATACCCAATTCGATTTTTAACACAACCGAAAGCTTAAGTATGACTTATTTGTTATAAAATAATTATTGTTATAATATTTCAAGTTCAAACGGTTTCTACTACGCCAAAGGATTATTCTTAAATTTTTTTACCAAATTTGACTTTTTTTTAAAATATGTATTTTTTCTTAGTTTGACTTTTCAAAAACGACTCGCTAAATGCGTTATTAAATATGAGGTATGCTAGCGTTTGACATAAAACAACATTCTAGACAACTTTTCAGTTATACCCGAGACCCAAAACTCGACCGAACATGATAAAAATACTCTTACAAAATTATGCACAAACCATATTTTTCTTAAAATAATGTGGTATCTATTTCTAAGCTTTTTGACCCGTTAATATGCGTTTTTGGACTTAGATATCCTCGCGAAAAGGTAAAACGGCATTTTAAATAACTTTTTAGTTATACTCGAGACCCAAAACTCAACATAAAATGACGAAATTACCCTACGAAAATTTGCACAAAAACCACTGTATAAAAAGTGTGCAGAATTTCATTTTACCCATTTTCCTAACTTCAAATTGCTCTAAAAACTTCGTTTTTGAGAATTACGAAACCCACGATATATCGAACCGAAGCTAGGGACGACCTCTATCATATTCCTAAGCCTAAAATTAGATTTAACAATTTTGACTCATCCAAACTTGACTCGCAAATTTTCTGCCCTATACGGGTAGCTTTAAACCCCTTCAAAAACTCCAATTTTTTCTCATCGCAAACATCGCCAATGCATATATATATGCATATACTATTATTATTATTATTATTTTTAAATTGTACTACACTAATTTGGGCTTAAACATTTATTTAGAATGTTAATAAGTGTAAAACACTAATTTTGACACGGTTTTGGCAAAACGCGAGAAAAGTCGAGAAATAGTAAATTAAAAATAAATAAGCTTCCAAAGCTAAAATGTGGAATTATCTATTTCACAAATGTTGAAACGGATAAACATCCAAGGCAGGACTCGCGAATAATTAAAAATGACGATTTTTATTAAATCGACTAACGAGTAAAACACAAAATTTCCTTTAAAGGTAAGAATAGAAACGGAGTCGAGATTAATATTGACCGTAAGATACGAGATGTTACAATCATAAATCAAAACAATATCAATATATAGTTTTTTTTTAACGGCGATTTATTAAAACACTAGCAAGGAGCTAGATCAATCAAGAACAATATAAGGGTTCTTAAGCCAATCGTCCCACTTGAACGACGCTTTACATTTGAATTTACACCAATAAAAAGA
>BQNB010063388.1:0-35704 GCA_026074375.1 Tanacetum coccineum | reverse complement strand
AAGAAAATTATAGAACTTGAAAGGCTTAGGCTTTAAAACTGAGAAGGATGGCAGTTTGAGCACAGCAGGAGAGTGGTCCGATATTCGGTAAGGTTGAAATATGGCATACGCACTCGGGAACATATCAATAAAATCAATGTTGCCCATAATGCGATCCAATTTTTTAAGAATTCCATTCCTACCTTTCGGCTTTTGATTCCATGTATAATGCATGCCAAAGCTATTAATATCAATAACTTCAATCCGTTTAACATAGTCTTTAAACTCGCACATCCCCGCATTCATCAAAGATGAGCTAGCAATACTATCTTTGATGTTTAGAGCAACGTTAAAGTCTCCTATGAGGATCCAGGGAAAACCCCGAACAACATGTTTATGAAGATCTAATTCAACCCACAGTTGTCTCCTTTCCATATGTTTATTACCTGCATAGATAAAAGTACAAAACAAGACTTTATTGTCAGCTTTATGGAAGAGCTTAGCATGGACAGCTTGGTTGGATTGAGCGACAACCAAAATATCCACCACATCCTTGTTCCATCCAAGAATAATCCGGCAACCTTTGGTATACAAGCTAGCATTATAAGACCACTCCCAATGCCGAAATACCTTAGAGCACACATTATTCAAGGCTAAAATATCCACATGCGATTCCAGAATTGCACATACGCTAAGATTGTTTTCGTTAACCACTTGACGAACCTCGGACTATTTTGGGGTACGGTTCAAACCCTGTATATTCCAAGAGGCTATACTAAACATCAAAACCATCAGCAGAGGGAGTGCTTGCCCCCTTTCCTCTAAGTTTAATCGGATCTTCTTCAGCAAAAACCTCCTCGACCTCACTTTCAGAATCAGCATTATGTTGAGAACCCATAACATCAGAAGTATTCATCATAGCCCCTTCCCCGGTATCACAGTTAGGATCCACAATGGAGTTGATTTCGTTCAACTTCTCAAACAAATTTTTAAGCTTAATACCATTATTTTCTCCCACCTTAGTACTCTCCTTTCTAGTAACATTAGCTCCTGACGTAGAGGGTTGTGCGTCTTTATCCTTGGGTTTAACAGGTTGATAAACAAAGTTCTTAGAGCTATTAACTTTAAAACCCCCACCAGGTTTCTTTTGAGACGTAGCAGCCCCTTTGCTTTTGGACCTCCTACTTACCACAGTAATGAATCCATCATCAGGTACGACCATAGATGTAACAGGTGCAACATGAGGCTTCTTTGGACACTAGTCAGCCGTGTGTCTAAAAACATGACATTCAATACACAATGGAGGCTTCCATTCATATTCAACTCGAATTTTCACTAATGTATGCCCTTCTTTCACATCTTCTCTTTTTGGAATAGCCATGGTAACCTCTTGTTTTAACTCCTTGTCTGCACTCACCTCAATTAAAGCCCTTGGTATGTGCTTAATTACACATACCATTTTCCATTAAAACCGGACTTAAATGACCAAAAACGTACCAAAAATACATTGTATTTGTATGTTTTCACTTATATTGTGCAGGTAACGGATAATCAAGAAAAGGACAAAATCAAAGCCAAAACGGACAAAAACCAAGCACGGAATGGAAGAGACCGTGAGAAGTTAATAAGTCAAAGTCAACAAAAGTCAATCCCGAAAAAGTCAAAGTCAAAGGCGGAGCCGATATCGAAGAAATGTTAAATGGGCCAACCCGTACCCATCTAATGGGCCGGGTCAGCCCATTTAAACATTATGAAGACTTTATAAGACTTAAGCCTTATAAAAAAGCTCAAATCCAAGAAAAAGCCCAAAAGCTTAACACTGTTAACTGAGTTAACAACCCAATTCACATGGCTGTTAAGTTTTGATTAAGCCACAAGGACCTCCCATGTAATATCTCTATATATCCTCAAGGGCCTTTTCTGCCAACCCCAAAACATTTCACACCACAAGGACTTAACTTGCAAAAACCCAATACAACTTAAGGGGTTTTTATTGTACAATCCCCAAACCTTCACCCCTGTTCTTACCCAAAACAGATATAAAAACAAAACATCTCCCTTTTCCCGCCAAAACCCCCAACCTTACTATTTCAGTGTTTTCTACCCTCTCACCCCTGCAACAACACAACAAAACTCATTAAAACCCCGAACCCTACATCATATGTCATTTGTCATGTTGGCAATCCTATGAAACACCATTGGTCAAGGGAAACGACAAGGAAATTAAAGGCTTGGATCAAAGACCTTGGGCTCTACTCAAATTGGAAGGCTAAGATTGACTATGGACTTGTCTCACATAACAAACACACCCTAGTTCTCACTCAGTAAAGAAACACAGGAAAGAAGAGGTCAAGACCCCAAGACCTAGAATCTTCTTAGCTTATTATAAATAGGACTTGTGTAAGCCCATATGAAGCAAGTAGTTTAACCTAGTTTTAGTTTTTAAGTCATTTTCCATTTTATTGTCTTTTAATTACAAGTCTTGTAAACTGTTTTTAATATTAATGAAAGCTTGAAGTTTTTAAGTTAAACTGTGAGTTCTATTGTTCCTTATTGTTAAAAACCTTTTACAAACTGTTTTAAGCTCTTATTCAAACTTATAAGCAATCTGTTTTTACTTAAATTTAAAGAACTTAAGAAAAATCAAAAATTCCACCAAAAAAATACCAAAGCTTATATTTGGATGATAAGCCAGAAATGGAAGGGCTTATGTACAATACTAGCTTGTCTTTTGACAAGCTAGAGCTTGTAGATTAGCTTATTTATAAGCTTGTTTGCCTTGTTTTGAGCAAAGGCCTTTGTAAGTTTCCAATTTCAATTTTTAGCTTATTACTGTAGCATTGCTTATTTACTGCTTATTTGTGCTTATTTATGCTTACTACTGCTTATTTATGATGTTTATTGCTTAAAATGCTTAGCTTGTAGTTTAAAAATCTTTTGTGCAAGTTTTTCTTAAATCTGTCTTATATTAGCTTATAGAATTGCATAACTTGTTCTGGCTTATTTGAGTGCTTAACTACTGTTGAAACATGCTTAGTACTGCTTATTGTGCTTGTTAAACATCTGGTCTTAAGGGTTTGTTCATATAAAAACCAAGTTTTCAAGTTAAAATTGGTAAAAAAAGAGCTTAAAGGGATGTTTGGTTTAACCTATTTAATGGGTCATAATGGGTTAAAATTGCATTTTGACTCTTGAGTTAGTTTATCTTAGCTTATATTAGTCCTAAAAGTCAGCTAGTTTAAGCTTTTAAGTGTTTAAACTCAAAATCTTAGTTTATAAAAGTTGTTGTTTGAATCTGAAAACATATAGCTTATTATATAAGCTTATTTGATTAGACATGTGATTTTTTTGAAATTTTGATGTTTATGTGTTTGTTTTAGTGTTCAAACAAGTTAGAATAGGTCTGCACTATCTGGTTTGAATTTTACCAAAATCTGTCCAGTTTTAACTAAGTGTTGAAAAAAATGCTTTTTCAATTGATCATTGTGGCTTATTCTTAATTTCGAACTCCATTTTGATTCTTGTTACTTGTTCTTTGAGGTCAAATCTCAATCTGTTTGAAGGTTTAATTGTCATAAGGATCTGTCTGTGTGCTTATTTTTAAGCTCAAAATTGTCATTTTTCAAAAACAAAATTCAGTACATGCTGATTGTAATCAGTATGTACTGAGTGTGTTTAGCTTTTTCATTAAGCTTTTTAAAGGCCTATTTGAATTTCAAACTGTTTTATGATTGATGATTCTTGTAGCTTATTGTTTCAGCTTTAAGGGAATATAAGCCCTTAAGCCATAAGGTTCCACTAAGGAGCTTATTTTTAAGCCCAAAAGTTGCCCTTTGGGCTGTTTTGATGCAAGTATTGTCCAAATTGCTTAATTGCTTATTTGTGCTTTTCTGCTTATTTTCTTAGCTTATTTTTGTTTAATTCTGCTTATTAGAATAGTTTAAAGCCTTTTTAGCTTATTTAGTTTAGATTAGAACTTATTAGAGCTTATCTGGTTCTTTTAGTTTAGCATTTTCAGTTTAAATAGTCTTTTTAGCATTTCTGTCTTATTAGCTTAGAATAGCTTATTGTTTGTGTTTTTTTTGTTCATTTGTGCTTATTAGGGATAGCTTATTACTTACTTTAGCTTATTTGTCTTTTAGATTAGCTTATTTAGTCTAAAAATTCCAAACAGTTTAGCATTTAAGCTTTATAAGCTACTGTCACCTTTTAAGCTTATTTCTGAGCTTATTCTTAAGTTTTAAAAATCTTTTCTTCACAAAAGTTGTTGGGCTACAGCTTATTTATAAGCTGTGAAAAAAGTTTTAAAAAAACCAAAAAGGGGAAGGTGGAAGTCCAAGGTGAGCAGGGCTCGAACCCTGGACCTCACACCCTCAACCCTTATAACACACACCGCACTCCACTACCACTAGCACCCTTGGGATTTTTTCGTTATCCCTTGCACAATCAATTCCTTTATCACCTTTTTGAGCCCATTTTTATTATATAAGTCGTGGCTTAATCTAGGCTTTTTAGAGCTTATATGATAAGCTGGTTTAACCAGCTTATTTTTCTTGCATCCTTTATAGCATTTAGGACCTTTAGTGAATTTTTCATCTTTATTTAGTATTTTTCTTGAATTTCCGTAGGTAAAAAAATTAAAAAGTCATTTAAAATTAGTAAATTAATTTTAAAAAATACAAAAAATAGTTTTTAGTTTTAGAATAAATACTTTTAGGTTTACAAGTTTTAAGATTATTTTTATCACTTTTAGATTTTAATTTTCATTTTTAGCTTTTTAAATTAATTTTAGAAAATAGATTTTAATTATAAAAAGTAGTGAAAAATATTTTTCTTAGTTTTTATCATATTTTAGACTTTTCTAAAGTAGAAAATCATTTTTTAGAATTTTTAGGGATTAATTGGTCATTTTTTAGGATTTTAAATAGATTAAATTAGTTTTTAATTCATAGAAAATTATTAAAAAGTCAAAAAAATATAATTCTTTTTTAGAAAATTTTCTTTTGTCATTTTTTAGGTTTACATGCAAAAATTTCTTGTGTAGGGTTAAAATTTGACTTAGTTGATAAATTAGACGCGTTTTTAGGATTCCCGTTTTGCATTTTTAGTTTAAATTTGTGTTGCCTTAATTGTTTTTAGTGTAAATTGCATTAATTTTCCCGTAGATTTAGAAATCAAATCAAAATCTTTTCCATTCAAACATCAAATATCAAACCGACTCTCGACTTTCCATTGCATTCCTCGTTAGGGATAACGACCCGGGAATCACACTTCCCGGTTTCTACATTGAGATTTTTGATTCTTATTATATATTTATATATTTATTATAATATATATAAAGGGTTGAGTTTCTCAGTGTCAAACCACATGTTATTTCACTTCAGTTATGTCTATCAAGTTAACAAAAATAAACCTTTACATGTTAAGTCTCTGGATAGTTACATGTTTAAGCTTAAAGGGTGCATAGCTAACTTCATAAAAATACACCACTGACTCTGCACTTTTGCATTAAACATAAACTTCATGCCTACTTTTTATCAAATAAAACAGTTTCATACCTGGTAATCCGATATGCAAACTATCCCTGGATACAAAGTCATTTTAATCCTGCGACAAAATTAACAGAATCACAAAAACATAATTGAAACAAAAACAAAGACAATCACAGAACAAAGTATGAAATAATGTACCATCTATAAGAGTGTGATAACAATCACGTACTATGCAAATTGGCATATATCAGAATGATAGAAACTAACATCTAATGTAACAAAACGTAAAAACAACTGACTTGTAACATTACCAAAAAAACCCAACAATCCATATTCATACAACTAAAATAAACAGTGACCATCATCAAATATGAACTCATACACATAAGTTGGGTAAAAAGAGTGTTAGATATAAGAAAAAGACTCAGTTACCCCTTGTATTTTACAGTTTATCTTAGCTCGTAGTTTAACGTTAATCGTATGACAAACGGTATTGGGCCGGGTAATAAACTGACACGTGTAAGCCCATACCAAGGCCTATGGGCCGGTTTTGTATGTACTATATAAGCCTCTTCCATCCCATGGAAGAGGTAGTTGGTCATTTCATTTCAATATAGCATTTTCTCTCACTGGAAAGTTTTCTCTCCTTACTTTCTCTCTCTAAAATTCGGCTAACCCATAATCTTCTATTTTGCTATGATATCTAATATCTTACAATTGGTATCAGAGCCTAGGATGATTAGATCGCGTGTATGTGCGTTTTCTTGCTTGGTTTAGATCAAAAAAGTGTACTTGTTAAGGTTTTGGCTTGTTTTTCATTTTTCTCCTAGATTTTGATCTTTGTTGTGTTAAAGTTTAGGTGTTTATAGTTGTTATAGCCTTCTAGTACTTAGTTGTGCAAAAGAAATCAATCAAAAACGTTCAAAAGGGTGATTTTTAGGTGTTTTTAGGTGAAAAGGTACGTTTTTTCATCACATCGGTTTGGTATTCTGTTCATTGTTTATCGCAGCGGTTTGACAGAGTAAGTACAGTATGGCAGGGTTTGTCAGAAAGTACTGTTCACTGGCAGTTTGTCAGTTCGTACAGACAGCGGTTTGTCGTTTTAGGCAGCGGTTTGTCAGAAGTAAAAGGCCAGCAGTTTGTCTTTTAGTAACGGCGGTTTGCTAGTGGCGGTTTACAGGTTTCGAAGAATTATTCTTTCATAGCAGTTTAGGAAATGAAACCATGACGGTTTAACTTTCTGACAGCGGTTTGGCGTACTTCTTCGTAGCAGTTTACTGTTGTAGCGGTTTAGTAATAGCGGTTTACAGAGATAGCGGTTTACCATAGCGGTTTGTTTACAGGTTTTGAAGATTTACTCCTTATAGTAGTTTACTAAACGAACCTCTGGCAGTTTAAAATATAGGCAGCGGTTTGATTGTTATTTCTTCATAGCGGTTTGATAGTAGCGGTTTGGTATAGATTTCTTCTTAACAGCGGTTTGATTTGGCGGTGGTTTGGTTGACTAGGCAGCGGTTTGGTAACCTTGCCAGCGGTTTGAGCTACTGTTTTTGGACACTTGGACAATTTTTAAACCTTTAACCTATGGACTTAACAAACTAAAACAACAAAACACTTAACTTAACTTCACTACTTTTAACATACACTCACTAAACATTGAACGATCAACTCATATCATTTCATAATCAATTATGATGGCTAATCTTTCTAAAGATATCCAGTGTGCCGGTTCCGATACCCGCCACCAATGCTTGATAGGTCTGATTTTGAGTCTTGGCAACAATGTATTCGGTTGTACTGTTTGGGCAAAGACAATGGGGAAAACATACTTAATTCGATTGATTAAGGTCCATTTAAGATGGGAAAGTTCAGAGAAACACTTGATGAAGGTGTTGAAGGTGCACTTCATCTAGGACCAAAACAGGATAGAGTCTTTACTGACCTTACACCAGAAGAAAAAGAGAGGTTTAAAGCTGATATTCGTGCAACGAATATTCTACTTCAAGGTTTACCAAAAGACATCTGCACACTCATCAATCACTACACTGATGCCAAAGACATTTGGGATAATGTGAAGATGCTCCTGGAAGGTTCTGAGTTAACAAAGGATGAACGTGAATCACAATTATACGATGAATTTGAACACTTCTGTCAGAACAAAGGAGAAACCATTCACGAATACTATGTCAGGTTTACAAAGCTCATTAACGACATGAGAAACATTAAGATGACTATGCCCAAAATGCAGCTGAACTCAAAATTTGTAAACAATATGTTGCCTGAATGGGGTAGATTCGTGACTGCAGTCAAACTGAACAGAGGATTGAAAACATCTAACTATGATCAGCTGTATGCTTACTTGAAGCAACACGAGGCACATGCTAATGAGAACAAGATGATGTTGGAAAGATACAATCAACATGCCATTGATCCTCTTGATTTTGTATCTAATATTTCACCTCAAAAGTACCCAACACAATCATCAGCTATTCCACAATCTTCATTTGTCCCACCAGTTACCCATCAACCATAATTTGCTGATAACACCCACCTTGATTCAGGTTTTACCCTAACTGATGTCTTGATTGAAAACTTAACCAAAACAGTTGCCCTACTCGCCTAATCCTACAAAACACACCTTCCTCAAACCAACAATCAACTCCGAACTTCATCTAACACAAGGAACCAAGCTACAGTTCAAAACGGCAGGGTTGTAGTTTAAAATGTTCAGGGTGGACAGAACAGAGGTCATGGGAATTATGCTAGGGGAGCAGTTGCAGCTGGAAATGGGGGAGTTTAGAACAGAGTTGGTGTTAATACAAATATTCACGCAAAAACAATATTTATATTTAATGATCTTCATGTTTTGATAATAACAAATATAATGTCATACTACGTAAAATTTTATGTAAACAAGTTATTTAGTCAAAAGTTTACTTGACGACGACAAATCACTTAAGGTATGAATATGGCATTATTAAACATAGTTTATGATCAAAGAAAAATATTATTATTTGCATAAACCTTTTCTAATCAAATGATTTAAGTTAACACATGATTAATTATATGCTAGTTATATTAATCATGTAAGACAAAATAAGATTAACCATAAGGGGAAACAATCTTCCCAAATCTAGAAAATCTTTCCTTATTGGTGATAAGAAACATTTTGTTCTAGAAGAATCTAATAAACTAATTTTATTAAGTACAAAATAATATTTTGTATAGATTTGGGGTTAATCACAAAATGACAAATGTTGTCCCATCTCCTCGGACGGATCCACCATAACAAGGCACGGATCCAGGTGTAGGTGGATCTGTGGGTCGCAACGTCCAGCTGTTTGGGCCAGCATTTGGAATTTCAAAAATGTTTGCCTAATTAAATAGCACTTAAGTCTTCATTTTAGACAACTCTTGTAAAATATTTTTCACATACATCTTTTATCTTTTATATTCATTTGATCATCTTATACTTGTACATATCCATTAAAGTGATCAAGCATTCCACTATTTAGTGAAGAACACATCAAGAAAGAATCAGCTTAAGTGTTAATAGGTTTAGTTGTGTCATCATTTTGTGAATAATCATTGCATCTTGTTATCTTGTGTTTTATGTTGTGTGTATCATTGTGTATGAGAGGTTTAGTATCTTTGACCATAAAATACATAGTGTGTTAGATTGGTTCTATCTCAAAGTAGAACTCGGTATTTAGCTTAGTACCGGAAAAAGTGTAAGCGACGTGTACGGTTTTCTCCGCCTAAAGGGAGCTTGTTGACATAGTTAAGATAACTCTCAAGTTGGGTACTTGGTGAGTAGAGTAGGGCAAAGAGGAGCTTCGTAGCCAAACCACTATAAATCATTGTGTCTCGGTTTGATCTTTTTTATCTTTACTTGTTTATATTTCGTAGATTAGTTACTTATTTGTTGCATCGCTATCATATACACTTGTGTATATCTCTTGAGTTCACATAAGTCGACAATCTAAGTTTTAATTTTAAAACGGTAAAAACTATTCAACCCTCCTTCTAGTTTCCACAATTGGTATCAAAAGCCAAGGTCACCCAAGATCTTTAACGTATATTGTACATTAAAGCTTGAATCGATCTATGGATTCGGACTAATATCTAGAAAGGCAATATATGCAAAGACCACCTCTTTTTGAAAGTGATCATTTTATTTTTTGGAAAAATAGAGTTGAAACTTATTTGAAAGCAAAAGACTTAGATCTTTGGCATATTATCTTGAATGGTGATTTTCCACCGGTTGCTAGAAACAAAGAAACCTAAGTTTTAGAAATGGTTCCTTTTGAACAACAAGATGATGATCTTAAAAAGAAACTTGCTAAAAATAATGAAGCTAAAATGGTTCTTTACAATGCTTTACCTAAAAAGGAATACGAAAGAATTTTTATGTGTAAAATGGCTAAAGATATTTGGCAATCGTTGTTAATCACACATCAAGGTAATAGCCAAGTAAAGGATAATAAAATTGATCTTCTTGTTCAACAATATAAACAATTTACTATCCTTGAAGAAGAATCTATTGATAGCGGTTTTGCTAGATTTAACACTATTATTACTAGTCTTAAAGCTCTTGATGAAGGTTTCTCTAGCAAGAACTATGTTAGGAAGTTTCTTAGGGCTCTACATCCTAAATGGAGAGCAAAGGTCACGGCGATTGAAGAATCAAAAGATTTGTCATCACTAGCTCTAGACGAGCTTATCGGCAATCTAAAAGTATATGAAGTAGTCATGGAAAAGGATTCCGAAATTTATAAAGGCAAAAAGGAAAGAGTTAAGTCCATTGCCTTGAAAGCTAAGAAAGAGTCTAGTGATAATAAAAATTTGACATTCGGAAGCGATGACGAAGAATATGCTATGGCCGTAAGGAACTTTAAAAAGTTCTTTAGAAGAAAGGGTAAATTTGTTAGGCAACCAAGAGAAGAAAAGAAGTCATTCCGACAAAGAGATGAGAAGAAAGGAAAGAGTGACCGAAAATGTTTTAGATGCGGTGATCCAAATCATCTCATTGGACTTGTCCAAAACCATCCTTATGCAACACAGATCAAAAGGACTTATTGGTCGTTTCTTGAGCTGTATAGCGTATAATGTCGACGAAAGACAAAACCAACAATGAAACTTGTCTCATGGCTCAATCGTCGAATGAGGTAACTCTTAACTCTCGTATTATAGTGATGACGCATCTTCTCTTGACAATGATAGTATGCAAATAGAATCGATTGCTTATGTGAAATTAGCTTAAATCATTAACTAAGAATAAAATTTTGAAAAACTAAAGGGATTTCTTTTAGAAAAAAGAAATTTTAGAATTGAACGAGAAAATTAGGATACTTAAGAGAAGTAAAGAAATTACATTGCCGTTGTAATCAAGTTAAAATTGATTAAATTTGATGAAAAGTGCTAGTTCACTAAGACGGATAATGTTAAACAATCAAAAGTATACCTAGTGGCAAAATAGGTGCTAGATTTGATAGCTGATTCAAAGCGTACAACAGAGCTGGAATCTTAAGAACTCCGATGAGTTTCGTTGATCGTCGTAAAAAGATGGAACCGGAGCGGATCCACCATAAAGTGTACGATCCATCCTTACCTGGATCTGTGAGTCGCACCTATGGCGAAAAAGGGACATAACATGTTTTTAGTCCACCTATGTCTTCTAGATCGGATTTTGTTATTACTAGGAAGAAACTAATACATAATAGCATTTATGAGTCAAAGAAACCGTCTTTAAAATCATCACTTAAAAGCGGTATAGGTTATGTCAAACCAAGTCTAGACCGAAAACACCTCCACCTAGAAGAAACATCTCTTCTCAACCAAGATACAACACACCTCAATCTAAGAGAAACTCTAGACAACCAATTCATCAAAACTTCTAATCCGATAAATTGGACAACAACAAAAATCATGGCTTCGTCTTATAGGAACATTGTATCCATTTCAAATATCCCACTCAATTGCAACAATGCAAGGGATGTACAACATCTAAAATTTTTGGGCCCATGAGATATTAGGGACCAAACGCTTGAATTTGTTTTTGGTTGAAATAGGTATGCGTGAGAACTGCTTGGACGGATGAGGGATCAAGATGTGGTTGCTCCAAACATATGACCGGTAACAAGAGTTTATTCTCTACCTACAAAGCATACAACGGAGGTAATGTTGTCTTTGGAAGTAACTTAAAAGAAAAAATCATAGGCAAAGGTACGATCTCAAATGACTCCCTTACTATATCTAATGTAGAACACGTAGATAACTTAGCATTCAACTTACTTAGTGTCGGTCAAATTTGTGACAATAAGTGTCAAGTCTTATTCACGAAAGAAGTTAGTGAAATAATTAAAGATGGTAAAATCATAGGAAACGGAATTAGGAAAAATGGTCTATACGTAATGAAAATAGGTTATAAGTCTCAAGACAAATTATGTCTTGCCACGGTAGTGGATAACTCTACCTTATGGCATAGAATACTTGGTCACGCAAATATGCGGTTAATTCAATCTTTTTCATCTAATGAATTAGTTAGAAACTTACCTAAGCTAAAATATGATAAACATTTCTGTGATGCTTGCAAAAATGAGAAGCAAGCTCATGCAATTCATAAACCTAAAAATATGGTCTCTACTAAAAGATTTTTAATATTATTACATATGGACTTATATGGTCCGTCGTCAATTAAAAGCTATGGAGGAAATTTGTACACTTTAGTAGTAGTAGATGATTATTCTAAGTACACATGGACTAGATTTCTAAAAACTAAAAATGAAGCCTTTGAGAAATTTGAAATATTAAGTAGGAAAAATTAAAACCAACTAGGTAGATGTACTCCGCAATCAAATGGGGTAGTAGAAAGAAAGAATAGAACCTTACAATAGATGTCTAGGACTATGCTTAATGAACAATCCATTCCACAAAAATTTAGGTGTAATGTCGTTGATATGTCAACTTATATACTAAATAGAATATTGATTCGACCAATAGTAGGAAAAACCCCTTATGAAATATTTAGAGGTAGGAAACCCTCTTTAGAATATTTTAAAGTATTTGGAAGCAAGTGATTCATTTTAAATACTAAATACTATCTAACCAAGTTTGACCCGAAGTCATACGAAAGTGTTTTTCTAGGATATTCTCAAAATAGTAAAGCTTATATAGTGCTAAATAAACATACAATGAAAGTCGAAGAATCACTCAACGTGACATTCGATGAAAGTCCTACTCCTACCAAATTATCACCATTGGTTGATGATGATGTTGGTGAAGAAGAAGCTATTAAAAATAATACTAAAGTAGTAAATAATAATAATGAAGAAGATGAGTCGATAGAAGTTGACGAAGTCGTTAACATTAAGGAGTCCAAAAATCACCCATTAGAACAAGTCATAAGAAATCTTAATCAAAGAACCTTAAGATCTCAAGCCCAAAATCATAGTAATTTCTTTTGTTTTATATCTACCATAGAACCCAAAAATGTCAATGAGGCATTAAAAGATGAAAGTTGGGTTATAGCCATGCAAGAAGAACTAAATCAATTTATAGCCACTGATGTTTAGGATTTATTCCCTTTACCCTTGAGTCAATCCGTCATAGGAACAAAATAGGTCTTTAGAAATAAATTAGATGAAAAAGGTATAGTGTCTAGAAATAAGGCTAGATTAGTGGCACACGGATATAATCAACAAGAAGGTATAGATTATGATGAGACATACGCTCTGGTAGCTAGGTTAGAATCAATTATAATACTCCTTTCTATTGCTTGTACAAACGAATTTAAACTATACTAAATGGATGTAAAAAGTGCTTTTCTAAACGGTTTTATAAACGAAGAGGTTTACGTTGCTCAACCTCCGGGGTTCATTGACTTTTAAAAACCAAACTATGTTTATAAACTTAAAAAGGCTTTGTATGGTCTTAAGCAAGCTCCTAAGGCTTGGTATGATAGACTAAAAGGCTTTGTATGGTTCGTTGTATTCCCAGAGTGTTGTTCACAAAGAAATTTCCTACGTGCTATTCACCAGAAGGTTATATCCCTTTAGTATTATTCACACGTGAGAGACCCCAATGCTATTCACCAGAGGGACTTGTGTGATGATTTTGCAAAAATATGCATGACGAGTTTGAGATGAGTATGATGGGGGAGTTGAACTTCTTCTTGGGTCTTCAAATAAAACAAATGGAAGACGGTATATTTTTAATCAATCCAAGTACATCAAGGAGATGTTAAAGAAGTTTAGATTGGAAAGAAGATTCAAACCAACAAACGCGATGTCAACGAGTTCAAAGCTCACTAAGGTCGATGAAGCGACTCCGTAGATAGCTTACTAAAATATCGAAGGTATGATCGGTAGTTTACTTTATTTAACCGCAACTAGGCCCAATATTATGTTTAGTGTTTGCTTATGTGCTTGTTTCCAAGAAAATCCTAAGTCTACCTATTTAGAAGTCGTTAATCGTATATTTAGGTATATTAGAGGAACTACACATTTAGGATTATGGTATCCGAAAGGAACTAGAATAGAAACTATAGTTTATGCTGAATCCGACCACGCGGGCGATTACGTTGATCGTAAAAGCACTAGCGGCGTTTGTACGTTCATGGGATGTTGTTTGACATCTTGGTTCGCTAAGAAACAAACGGCCCTTGCTATCTCCTCAACCGAAGCCGAATACGTCTCCGTCGGGAAGGCATGTCAACAAGCACTATGGATGAAACAAGATCTCAGCGACTACGACATACGTCTCGACGACGTTCCAATTATGTGCGACAATAAAGGCGCCATCGACTTAAGTAAAAACCCCGTACAACACTCTAGAACAAAACATATAGAAATTCGCCACCACTTTCTACGCGATAACGTCCAAAAGGGAAACATTTCTATCGAGAAAGTTGCATCCGAAGATAATATAGCCGGTATATTTACTAAGCCTTTAAAACATGAAGTATTTAATTATTTAAGATTAGGATTAGGAATGATGGAACTTGTCATGGATAGTGATTCTCCACCATCTCAAAAATAATCATAAAAGGAAATTTAATGAAGTAATTAATCATTATTCAAAAGAAGTTAATTCTCATTACAAGTTCCATTTACAAAACTTCCGATCATGAACATAATCGAGATTATAATTTTACTAGATAAAGGAAATATTAATAAAATGATCATAGATATTTTCAAAATCTACATGTATGGTCAATACATGAAATTACGAAATCGATTAAAAAAGACAAAAAGAACAATCATCGTATAGCAACTCACACTTGTGTTAACGATGTTTTGTTGAGTCTAAATGTTCATAAATGATTGTGTTATTGGTAATGGTCAAACTTATGCTAAAAGATAACACACTCCTAGTAGGATCGACAACGTTGAAGTTCCATCGGGAAATTCACGACAAGTTGCACGGTTCACTCAAAACTTGGATGTCGACTCCGAAAATTATATCACATACTCCTAATAGTAAATATAACATACTTCAATTTCCAAAAGCATAACACCTTATCTCAATTTGCTCAAAAACTAACTCTGTCCATATTGGTGGGCACCTGCGGATCACGGATCCACCATTAGGGAGATTCGTCCCAATTTAGGTAGATCTGTGCATCTCAGAACGTAGGTAAATACCAGTTTTTGAACAAATTAGGACCACTTATATTATTATCCAAACATACCCATAAACCAAAACACTAAACCCTCTATACTAAATCATAATTAGAGGCAATTGGAGCAATTAATCACAAATATCATCAACAAATCATCAATCTAAGACTACTATTGTAAGTGATTTCATCTTATATTCTTCTCAATTTTGTGTCTAGGGTTTTTATTTTGCTTAAATTAAATAATTTAGGGGTTTTGACTTTTCATACAATTTTCGCACAATTAGAACTAAGATATAGCAATGTATAACTATTACAATACTCAGAAAGCATAATTGAAGTGATTCGGCAAAAATCATTTTTCATTCGCAAAAAGTAATTAATTATTTGTTGCGACAATATACCCCCCAATGTTATGTCTTCTTTGAATATAAAATACTGACCTTAGAGAACGTATGTTGTCAACCAAGCCGCAAGCGTTGTTGTTAATCGTGACATTGTTATATTACAACGCAAAAAATATTTTTTTCATTGCATAGGTTCATGAATGTATACACGATAGGTGTTAACTCTTCATAAGCGTATTTTTTGTTTATTCATTTAGAAGCAATATATCGAAATCATTAGGTTTGTGCCATTAAGGTTTGATTATATTACTTTTCTATCGTTATTTTTCTTTTGTTTGAGTGTAAGTCCAGAAACCGAGACACCCCTCAGTATCAAGTCTCCATAACAGTACGTCCACCGTCGAAATAGCATTTAGTTGTCATTTATAATTATTCTCGCATTTAAACTCGCACGAGTAAAACTACTTTAGATAGTCAAATGTCATATGAAGACTTTACAAATCGCGCCAAACACGTAGGAAGAATCATTGATAACAACTTCAACCCTCAAGTTAATCTTGAATAAATCTTCCTTAAAAATGGTTTTCAATCCTTCTACCACTTAGATGGAAAGATTTACCCACAATTCCTCATTGAACTCTATCGATCTTTTCAATTTTATCCATTAAACAATGATTGGTTTGTCTCTTTTAACATCTATGAAGAAAGATTTCTTTTTACTCTAAGAGAATTCAGAATTCTTCTAGATCCTTCCTCTTCATGAAGGACACTACCTTGATTTTGATACCAATGAATGGTCTCGCTCACAACCAGTATTCTGAATCATAACAACTCACAAACAACGGATCCATGTTTCTTACCTTGATTCATCCACTTCTATATATCTACCATAACATAAAAAGAATTAGGAGAAAATAAAAATACGAACTCCACTTATCAAATTTCCGCTACACTGACCTTGATCATCCCACTTCAATCATATCTAACATAACCATAAAAAGAATTAACGGAGAAAAATACGACTCACTTAATCCAAATTTCCTCTACACTGATGAAGTGTGTCCTTACCTAAGAACTACAGAAATCGTTATCCGAGAAAACGTTCTTTGTAACAATGGACCCAAAATCCAGTTATCCGCTTGTGATGCATACATGCTTTATTGTATTACTACTTCCACTCCGTTTAATCTAGCATACTTCGTGGCTAAACGAATGCTACATTCTAAAAAATTCTCCAAATGAACTGTTACCTTATGGTCTCCTTCTATCTTAGCTCTTCAAAATAATTAAAAGAACCCGTTTCTCTATTAAAAGTAAACAATTTATCTCCTTTAATCCTTCAATGGACATGATGAGCAAATTCTCTACCAATGATGAGATCATTGAAGATTATAGTTGCGGTTTGCATGATCATCACGATCATGATTGTTCACAATGGTAATTTTTGTGTAATATTAATAGGACAATGTGCAAGACCACTAGATTATGTGTAATAAATTGCATGCGATTAGTCCATCTTTGCGACATTACTCGCCTATTTCCTCATTTTTTTTAAGTTTTTGGGTGCAAATCGTGGTTCTAGTCCTTTTTGTAGGATCATGCGACCCACGGATCCACCATATGGTAGATCTATACCTTGCTTTGGTGGATCTGTGGCTCACCAGGCCAGGCGCCAAAATTTGAATTTTTTTGATTTTTAACTTTTTCTACTTTATCTTATAATCATGCTATATGATACTATGTGGGATCTTAAACCTTAGGATATAACATGTTTTCCATATAATCCAAGAACCATTATGCAATCTACTTCACCACTTTCACCTTATAATCATCACCCTCAAACATCATTTTCCTCATATTTTCTCCACATTTCTCATATACAACCTTACTAGCTCATCACCATGACTAGTTCATCCAAAACAAATTCACCATACTTCAAAAGAAAAACCACAAGAATGAGTGTCAAGTATCCAACCTATGTCAATCTCACATCCTTAAGTGAGGAACAACCAAATGAGAGAACTCTTTCACCACCTCCTAGAAAGAAATCCCTCTCACCACCACAAGCTCTATTAAAATCCATTTCTAGCAAGAGCACACACTACACCTCATCATCATCACCAAGTGAGTCTCCAACACCAACTCACGTTGCACCTCCACCTAAACTTCATTTTGTCATTCCAATAAAACAAGAACCTCAAGAACTTTATCCACTACAAATATCACCTAATAACCCTCATGTGTCAACGATGGATAATTAGCCACCGGGCCCCTCTAATCCATCTCCACCACCACGTATCTCACGACCACCTCCCGGATTTCCAAATCCGCCACCCTGATTTGAACCACTACCATCAACCCAACCATTGTTTGTTAACATTAACAACAATACACCTCACCTCCTAAACAATGCACCTCTACTTGAAAACATTTACCATCCACCACCAAATCTTGGAAATCAAGATTTTCCCAATCCTCCAAACATCTTGGATTTTGTTCATCCAAACGACATGCCTCACCTCCACAACATGTTTTATCAATGTTGTAGCACCACAAGGCATAAAATTCAAATGCTCTGAAATCGTATCAACTATTTGTTCTCATACATTCGACACCACCTCGGCTCTTCTTCAAACCCACCTTACTTCTCGCACTAGCCGCATGGAAATCTCACCTCACATCTCGGATTATATGGGAAAATATATTTATCCCAAGATTTGGGATTTTTTAATTGTTCTAGTTTAAGTTCCTTGTCTTATGGGCTTTAATGCCAAATTTTATGTTTTATCCCTTATAATGGATTTAACATTATTTCCTTTTGTTGTGTTGATGATGGATGTTTATTGCTTAAATGTATATGTGTGCATATGTGGTTGTCATATATATATATATATATATATATATATATATATATATATATATATATATATATATATATATATATATATACAATATATATATATATATACCTATAGATATATAATATATAATATAATATAATTTTATATATTTCCCGCTTGACTACTAACTTTGTTTTTGTAGCACGCATCCATAGCTCGAACCTTGAGATGCACCAAACAAGGGAGATACACCAAGAGGGAGAACTGCAATAGTGTAAATTTATTTTTACTTTTGCCTTCGTAACCAATCCAATTTAACATTCGTCAAAATCAAGACATGCAAGGAAGGCCTCTACAACACTTTTTGCTTCGACAAAAAGGGGGAGAAGAAATGTAAACTCATCCACTAAATACTTATTTAGTAACTTTTAAATAAGCATGAGTTTATATTTTGTCATCATCAAAAATGGGGAGATTGTTAATACAAATATTCGCGCAAAAACGATATTTATATTTAATGATCTTCATGTTTTGATAATAACAAATATAATGTCATACTACGTAAAAGTTTACGTAAACAAGTTATTTAGTCGAAAGTTTACTTGACGACGACAAATCACTTAAGGTATGAATATGACATTATTAAACATAGTTAATGATCAAAGAAAAATATTATCATTTGCATAAACCTTTTCTAATCAAATGGATAAACAAAAAAAAAAAAAAAACAAAACAAATGATTTAAGTTAACACATGATTAATTATAAGCTAGTTATATTAATCATGTAAGACAAAATAAGATTAACCATAAGTGGAAACAATCTTTCCAAATCTTTCTAAATCTTCCCAAATCTAGAAAATCTTTCCTTATTGGTGATAAGAAATATTTTGTTCTAGAAGAATCTAATAAACTAATTTTATTAAGTACAAAACAATATTTTGTATAGATTTAGAGTTAATCACAAAATGACAAATGTTGTCCTAGCTCCACCCACGGATCCACCTAATACAAGGGACGGATCCAGCTTATGGTGGATCGGTGAGTCGCACGGATCAGCTGTTTGGGACATATTTGAATTACAAAGGCTTGCCTATAAATAGCAACCTTAAGCTTTCATTTTAAACAACTCTTGATAAATATTTTTCACATACATCTTTTATCTTTTATATTCTTTGATCATTATACTTGTTACATAATCCATTACAAGTGATCAACTCATTCCACTCTTTAGTGAAGAACACTTACGAAGACGTCAAGCTTCAAGTGTTAATAGTTTAGTTGTGTCATCACGATTGTGATAATCATTCATCTTGTATATCTTGTGTTGTGTATATCATATGTGTATGATAGGTTAGTATTTAGGCCACAAAATACATAGTGTGTTAGATTGGTTCTATCTCGAAGTAGAACTCGGTATTTAGCTTAGTACCAGAAAAAGTATAAGCGACGTGTATGGTTTTCTCCGCCTAAAGGGAGCTTGTTGACATAGTGAAGATAACTCTCAAGTTGGGTACTTGGAGAGTGGAGTAGGGCGAAGAAGAGCTTCATAGGTGAACCACTATAAATCATTGTGTCATCGGTTTGATCTTTCTTATCTTTACTTGTTCATACTTCGTAGATTACTTATTTACTTATTGCATCGCTATCATATATACTTGTGTATATCTCTTGAGCTCACATAAGTCAACAATCTAAGTTTTATTTTTAAAACGGTAAAAACTATTCAACCCCCCTTCTAGTTTCCATAATTGGCAATGCAAATCCTGGTCAAGCAAAGTCGATAAGTGTTATAACTACAATGGAATAGGGCACATAGCAAGACAATGCACTCACCCAAAGTAATCTTTATTGTAGGTGGACAGACTAACATGTTTGATGATGATGTGGATGAGGCACCAATACAAGATTTGGCACTCAACAAGGATAACGTCTTTCAAGCTGATCACTATGATGCTTTTGACTCTGATGTTGATGAGGCTCCTACTGCACAAACTATGTTCATGGCAAATCTATCATCAGCCAATCCAGTCCATTATATGATTCGGACATTCTATCTAAGGTACAAGATCATGATAACTATCTAGATAATGTTGGTGAGTATCATGAAGTACATGAGATGCAAAACGATGTACAACCAAGCTACGTTGTTGACTTAGATGTTGATTATATGAGTGATAGTAATATTATGTCATATGAACAGTATGTGAAGGACAACGCAGTGCAAGTTATACAAAGTAATGCATCTTCATTGCCAAATGATGCTTTAATGATGATTATAAATGATATGCATAAACAGTCTGCCCAGTGTGTCTTTATAAATGAGCAGAACAAAGTAGTTAATGAATCATGAACCACTGAACTTGCAAGATATAAGGAACAAGTCAAGCTTTACAAAAAAAGGGCAAGGTTTGAATTAACTGAACGAGAACAAAAGATTGATGATCAAAAGAGAATAATTATCCGAGACCATAATGTTCAGGAAGAATTGTTGAAAAATGAACTTCATTCTGTTAAAATGCAACTTAATTCTACCATTAACCATAACAAGTTAATCAAAGAAGAAGTCACAACGTTGAAAAAGATTTTAAACAGAAAGAAAATAAGTACCTTGGAGAATTTCTTGACATGAAACAATTAAAAGAAAAGGTTGAAGATAAATTATACAAACAAGATCAGTCTCTTCAAACAGTACATATGTTGTGTAAACCAAAACCTTTTTATGATGAAAAGAAAAAGGTAGCAATATGATACAAAAATCCCTTATATCTCACAAAAGCAAAGCAAGTTCAACATGCCCTCTATAATGGTCATGAATTAGTCAAGACCAAACATGCCCCTGCCATAGTGCATGACTCAGAGGATACTCTTGAGATAGCTGAAACAACTAGAATGAAAATGCTTGAGAAATCCAAAAGTGCTCTGTGGGTTGATAGTAAAATTAAGATTGCACCCCCCCCTGATTAATCGAAAGAGAATTATCTTGAAATTTTTACTCCACATAGACAATTGACCCCATAACAGATATTTTGGTCATCAGACATTGCAAAAATAACCCCGAAACCAATGTCAGCAATGACGTGTATCCACCCAATACACCTGCAAGGCTTGTCCCTATAGTTCTTCCAATAAAAAGTCACGTGAAAATTAATATGTATACACTCACACAACGTTTTTCAGAATTTGATAAAACTTGTAAAAAGAGAATAACACCATGTGGTCTCACGGAAGGGGAAAAGGGTTTCGAATAAACAAAGGAATGTTACCTTAATGAGGTAATTCCATTTTTCAAAACAATTAAAGAACATTTTGAGAGAATCCAAATGGCTCTCGTTAAAGAAGTTAAAGAAATGAAAGAAATTTTTAAACAAATGGAAGCTGAGGTTGAACAAAATGCTGTGGACAAGCAATGTGCTAAAATTGAAAGGAAAAACCTTCTCATTGAAAATGAGAATCTGATTGCTGATTGTTTGTCCAATGAATTGTTGTATAGTGTCATGAATGATGTAAATACTGTATCTAGATTTTCTGAATTGCATGATGCTTACACTGTAGGACAATCACGTTGTTTAGAACTTGAAGCTGAGATTTCTAAATTAAAACACAAGATTGAAAAAGATGATCATAGTGAAATGATAAAACATTTTTCCAACCATGAGATCAATCACCTAAATTTACAATTGAAGTATCAAAATCTTAAAGAACGCTTTGGAAACAACAAATCACAGACAGTTCAGGATGCTCCTGAATTTGACTCACTTTTTGAAATCAACAAAATGAAAGCTTCTCTTCAAGGAAAGGACAATGCGATTAGAAAGTTAAAAGAGCAAATCTCTCAAATGAATGAGAGACGTAGTGAGGCAAATATTACTCTTGATTTTAAGGCTTTAGATTCTCAGAACATAGAGTTAACAGAACATGTCATTGCTCTTAAAGAACAAAATGAGCATTTTAGGGCAGAAAATAAAAAAAGTTAAGCAGCATTACAAGGAATTGTATGATTCTATTAAGATAACACGTGCTAAAACTATTGAAAAGACAACTTCTCTGTTAACCGAAAATGAGAAACTAAAGGCTCAACTAAAATGAAAAATGCAATGCGTCACTATGCCTGTTGTAAAACCAAAAGTGCTTGCCCCTGGTATGTATGCAATCGATGTTGAACCAATTCCCCCTAACAATAGGAACAATAGGGAAGTTCATGTAGATTATCTCAAACACCTTAAGGAAAGTGTAGAAACACTTCGTGAGATAGTAGAAGATGCTAGAATTGAAACACCATTAGATAATGCGCTTGCAAATGACTACTTTTACACTAAGAGATCTCAGGAACTGTTAGAATATGTGATTGGCACTTGTCCAAAAGAATTCAATAAAAGAGATAAAAAGGCTGCTACTACCCCTTTGAATAGGAAAAAGCAAGTTACTTTTAAGGAACCATACGATACTTCAAATAATAATACACAAACACATGTTGAGCAACAGAAAGTGCAAAAGACTAATGTGCATGTGATTCCTTCTACAGGAGTAAACAGTTCCATTAAAGCTAGCGGGTCAAAGCCTAGGAGCAATACAAAGAACAATAGGATCTTGCCAGCTAAAAGTGACAACAAGAATAAGGTAGAAGCTCACCCTAAGAACAATAATTCTAAGTTAAAACAAGAGAATCGTGTTGATTCTAGTATTAGTTCTAAGCGTACTGTAATTATTTTGAATTATAAATCTATGTGCAAGACATGTAACAAATGCTTAATTTCTGTTAATCATGATAAGTGTGTTGTGAAATATTTAAAGTCTGTATAATTGTCCCCCATGTCACAAATGTTTTGAGCAAAGTTAAGCAAGTTTGGAAAGCATTAGGGAAACTATTTGCTAATGTTGGTTATTAGTGGAAGCCCACTGGAAGGAAATTCACTTTAGGAGAATAGTGCCCTTTAACTAGGTTTACTAAATCCAAAGTAGTGCCTTTAAAGCAACCTGAACACTCTAGTTCTAGTAAAATTGTGATCACTAAGAGATTTAGTAACAACTCTCAGAAACCATTAACTAGATACAAACGTAAAAATAAACAGGAAAAGGCAATTTCCAATGGCATTCCCACTACAACTGAGAGACAATCAATTGCTGATTCTATGCAATATACAATTGTTTCTGCTAACCAACAGGATCCCAACAGAAATTGGGGATCCATCATACCAAACTCTCCATTTTCGTCTGTTTTTAAATGCAGGTCATACAGATCGTCCTTTGGTATTTGGATTCAGGCTGCTCAAAACATATGATGGGGAATCGCTCACGGCTCAAGAATTTCGTGAAAAAGTTCATCGGGACAGTCAGATTCGGGAATGATCATTTTGTTGCTATCATGGGTTATGGAGATTACGTGATTGGTGATAGTGTGATCTTCTGGGTATATTATGTGGAAGGACTTGGACACAATCTTTTTTCTGTCAGGCAATTTTGTGATTCAGATCTTGAAGTTGCATTCAGAAAACATTCATGTTATGTTAGAAATGAAGATGGTGTATAGTTACTTAAAGGTTCTCATGGCTCAAATCTGTATACTATCTCTGTTGAAGACATGATGAAGTCCTCTCCTATCTGTTTATTGTAAAAAGCCTCCAAGAACAAATCATGGTTGTGGCATCGTCAGTTAAACCATTTGAACTTCGGTACCATCAATGATCTTGCACGAAAAGATCTGGTCAGAGGCTTACCAAGGTTGAAGTTTGAGAAACACCATCTTTGCTCTGCTTGTCGACTAGGAAAGAGCAAGAAGTATACCCACAAACACAAATCTGAAAACACCATTATGAAAGTCTTACATACCCTTCATATGGATTTGTGTGGACCAATGAGAGTGCAGAGTATTAATGGGAAGAAATACATTTTGGTCATCATGGATGATTATTCAAAATTTACATGGGTTAAGTTTTTAAGATCAAAAGATGAAACTCCAGAGTTTGTTATTAAGTTTCTAAAGCAAATTCAAGTTGGTCTTATTAAAACTGTCAGATACATCCAAACAGACAATGGCACGGAATTTATTAATCAAGTTCTGACTGAATTCTATGAAAGTGTCAGCATCTTTCACCAAAAATATGTTCCGAGAACTCCTCAGTAGAACGGCGTTGTCGAAAGACGGAATCGTACTCTTATGGAAGCTGCTCAGACAATGCTGATATTTTTAAAAGCTCTGATGTTTATATGGGCAGAAGCTGTAGCTACTGCTTGTTACACCTAAAACAGATCTCTAATTCATACTCGGCATAACAAAACCTCATATGAGCTTGTACATGATAAGAAACTTGATCTTAAATTTATCTGAGTTTTTGGTGCTCTTTGTTAACCTACAGATAACAGCGAAGATCTTAAAAAATTGAAAGCAACAACAGATATTGGGATTTTCGTTGGTTATGCTCCCAATAAGAAGGGTTATAGAATCTATAACAAAAGAACCTGGCGAATAATGGAAACAATTCACGTTCAATTTGATGAGATGACTGAGCATATAGCTCCTTTGCACATCATTACAGGACTCGAGCCTATTTTGTTGACACCTGGACAAATCAGTTCAGCGCTCGTACCAAATCTGGTCCCTGTAGCTCCTTATGTACCACCAACTAATAAAGATCTGGAGATTTTATTCCAACCGATGTTTGATGAATACTTAAAACCCCCTAGTGTTGAAAGACCGGTACCTCCTGCTCATGCAGTTCAAATTCCAGTTGTTTCAGCCGGTACACCTTCTTCTACAACAATTGATCAAGATGCACCGTCAACAAGTCATTCACCGTCATCCTCAGAAGTACAACCTCCTATCTCACATCAAGGTGTTGCAGCTGGACCCACTATCAAAGACAATCCTTTTGCTCACGCTGAAGACAATCCCTTTGTAAATGTGTTTGCTCCAGAACCTAGTTCTGAAGAGTCATCATCAAGGGATGTTAGTTCAGCTAAATCTAATCAAGTTATTCAACCACATAATCCTCTCAGAAAATGGTCCAAGTATCACCCAATGGATAATGTAATTGGTAATCCTTCTCGTTCGGTATCCACCAGAAAACAGTTAGCTACCGATGCCTTGTGGTGCTTTTACAATTCTGTACTTTCAAAATTCAAACCCAAGAATTTCAAGACAGTTATGGCTGAAGCTTGCTGGTTTGAAGCTATGCGAGAAGAAATTCACGAATTTTATTGGCTTCAAGTATGGGAATTGGTTCTAAAATAAGACTGTGTAATGATAATCGCTCTCAAGTGTATTTACAAAGTCAAGCTTGATGAGTATGGTGATGTTCTGAAGAACAAGACATGGTTAGTAGCGAAGGGATATCGTCAAGAGGAAGGTATCGATTTTGAGGAATCATTTTCACCGGTTGCACGGTAGAGGCTATCAGAATCTTCATTGCAAATGCTGCTAGCAAGAACATAATCATCTACCAGATGGATGTCAAGACTGCATTTCTGAATGACGAGCTGAAAGAAGAAGTCTACGTTAGTCAACCTGAGGGCTTTGTTGATCCATATCACCCTACACACGTCTATCGTCTAAAGAAGGCTCTTTATGGCTTAAATCGGGAACCATGACCGTCGTATAACACATTATCAAGGTTTCTTCTGGAAAACAAGTTCTCCAAGGGTGTAGTTGATCCAACTTTATTCACCCGGAAAACAGGCAAACATATTCTTCTTGTTCAAATTTACGTAGATGATATTATATTTGCCTCGACTAATCCTAAAGCTTGTGACATATTTTCAAACGAGATGAGTTCAAAATTTCAAATGTCAATGATGGGGAAAATGTCATTTTTCTTAGGATTATAAGTTTCTCAAAGTCTCGGAGGCATCTTTATTAATCAATCAAAATATGCTCCCGAAAGTTTAACAAAATATGGAATAGATACGTCTGACCCTGTAGATACACCAATGGTGGATCGATCAAAACTGGATGAGGACCCCTTAGGGATTCCAGTTGACCAAACTCGGGTTTGAGGTATGGTCGGCTCATTAATGTACATCACTACCAGTAGACTAGATCTTGTATTCGCTGTGTGCATGTGTGCTAGGTATCAGGCAAAGCCTACCAAAAAGCACCTTGAAACAATTAAGCGGGTCTTTCGGTACCTCAGAGGAACCATTAACATGGGTCTTTGGTATCCAAAGGACACCGCTATGGCACTAACGGCCTATGCAGATGCAGATCATGCAGGTTGTCAGGATACTCGCAGAAGTACGTCAGGAAGTGCTTAGTTTTTAGGAGACAAATTAGTGAGCTGGTCATCGATGAAGCAGAAAAGCACTGCTATCTCAACTACAGTGGCTGAATACATTGCCATGTCTATATGTTGTGCTCAAATCCTTTGGATGAGATCACAGCTAACGAACTACGGCTTTGCATTCAATAATATACCTCTGTATTGTGATAACAAAAGTGCCATTGCCTATCTAATATATGTTAATTCTATTCTATTCTAAACCTATGTTAAACCTATGTCAGTCTAAATCCTAATTCTAACAGGAAAAGGGGGTTTTCAGCCTGAGAGACTAGCACGGTTTGGTTGGTGTCTATAATAAATTCAAGGCACTTTAACCAACGCAAGCTAATTAACAAAAGATGAAAGAGTGGTCGAACCTTATATAAGAAAATTGTATTAACCATTATTATTCCGATTAGAACGTTGGTTTGTTTATTTAGTGCAATGATTTATTCTCTCGAGGTGGCATATCATTCGTAAGACTTAGGCGTTACATCAACCTAAGACCTAGACACAATAATTATGTCATAATTAAAGCATCCGCATAAAGCATCCTTATTTGCTGATTATAATCTATCTTAGGGATTAAAGCAATGGTGATCTTGTTAAACCCTAGCTCATAGAGACTTTACCCACTTACCGCTTAATGGCAATTTATACACTAGTAGTCCACTTGTCCAACTATCTAATGGAATCAGAACGTTACTTGTTGAATTATCTAGGTCACCTGCTAGTCAACACGATCAATAAACCATTGGCAATATCCAATTAACTAGTTAAGTCTGAAGTGTATCCTAGACACAGACTTAGAAGGACAATATTTGTGTGACTATGATTCTAGATGTATAGATTACTATATGGAGAGCTATCCCAAACTCTAGATCTGCTTGGTCCGCTTCACTAGATCCAGTTGAATGATAGGTCGCATACAAAAGCGCGTAAACAAGTATAAATTGATAAATATAAACAAGCACTCAACGATAAATTAAGAAATTGAGATAAACAAATACCAAACATTGAGTTCTTCATAATAATGGCTAATACCTAAAGGTATTAGCCTTCAAACGTCATAATAAATACAAGAGCAATTATTTAGCCAATGTAAACTAACCGAGTTAACGAATGATACCAAAAACTGAACGATTACTAAAGTATATGGAATTACACGTTGTCTCCTATGGAATTGATAGCGTTGCTCGACCTCTTTTGCACTTTTTCTCTTCTGAAAATCGACTTTTGTGGTTTAGGTATCGAGAATATGATTTAGCACACTTAAAACTCATTTTTGAGTTTTCTATTTATAAGGTCTGGAAGTCAGTTGGATACGGCGTATCCAAGAGTTTAGATATGGCGTATTAGGGATTTCTTGGAGTATGGACCACGCTTGATATCTTCTAGAATATTATATTGATTCCATATCTTGAATACGGCGTATTGATTTTCTCTGGATACGACGTATTGATCTTTATTCCTTTGTGGTCTTTGGTGAGTGCAGGCTCGGATACGTCGTATCTTCCTTGATGGATACGGCGTATTGGTCTTCAGAACAATAATCTTCATAATATCTTCATTTAAGCTCCAGAATGCACGCCTTTTGCTAACTTTCACCAATTACTCCATAATTATTGCAATTCTCAAATATAAACGATTAAGTAACAATTGTTTGCAATAACTATACAAAATGGGTTAATAACATGGGATAAATGATGCTATAAAATAGACATTATTTGATGTTATCAGAGACAAATTATTAAGCTGGTCATCGAAGAAGCAGAAAAGCATTGCTATCTCAACCACAGAGGCTGAATACATTGCCATGTCTGGATGTTTTGCTCAAATCCTTTGGATGCGATCACAGCTAACGGACTACGGCTTTGCATTTAATAATATACCTCTGTATTGTGATAACAAAAGTGTTATCGCCCTCTGTTGTGACAATGTCCAGCACTCTTGGTCAAAGCACATCGACATACGTCACCATTTCATAATAGAGCAAGTCGATAACGGTGTGGTTGAACTTTACTTTGTGACGAAGGATTATCAACTAGCGGACATATTCACAAAAGCATTACCAAGAGAGCGGTTCGAATTTCTTCTACCACGACTTGGAATGAAGAGTATGACTCCGGAAACTCTCAAACATCTTCAAGATGGAGAGGATGAATAAAAGAAAGTCTTCATGTATCCTATGTACATATTTTAAAACCAAAAACAAAAATACAAAAATATAAAACCTACAAAAACCATAAAAATCAGAAAATAGAAAATAGCAAAAATAGTTTTCAAGACATGTCTTCTGAGAATCGATAATATTTATGGACCTAGAAATGTCATTCAATAATGACACGGGTCTTTAAATAAAGTTCGAGCAGAAGTTCAAACCTTTTAAAACATGTCTTCGTGGCTTGCAATTATTTCAGACTGCAACCCGCTTTTCAATCTGAGGAAAGCATGTCGTCAAAATGACAGTTGTTCCTGACAACGGGTAATTAATTTTTCCCGGGCATGGATTACATCATAATCATGCATCATGGGAATAATGTACGTTTCGGTGCGTTATTTCTACTTCAAGAAGAGAAGTCTTCTTTTTTAACCAGATACTTTTTTCTTAAAAGATTCTTCAAAATTATTTGTGTTAAACACGGTGGAAAAAGTGTTGTTGAAAATTAATCAGTCTGTGCTTTTACAATTTTCAACTCAAACAACGACTATTGTTCTTTAAATAGAAAACAGGTCATTATTTGAGGGGGAGAGTGATTTCAAATTTATTTCATCAAACGGGTTTCTAAAACATCACACAATTAACGAAAAAGTTTTTTTCTATTTGAAAGGGGTTATAATTTGAGTGGGAGTTAATTAATTTTAACTCAAAGGGCCAAAATTGTCAATAGTTAGAAAGTTTAGGGACTTATGTGCAATTTGCTACTTGTTTCCTAGCTTTATTAAACTACAAGGACTAAACTTGCCAATATCCTAACTTATGTAACCTCTATAATACTTCAAACCGAAAGTTAAAGGAGATAGAAAGCCCAAGTACTAATTCTGCCAATACCTAAATCATAGGAGTATAAATGGCAGCGGTTTGCCAACCGGTCAAACCTTCTTTTTCCAGGTCAAACTTAAAACACGCACACATACTCAAACGCAAACCGCTATCTAATCTCCACTCTTTGATTCTTGACTTTGTGTTGCTTTCGTGTTAAGGTACTCTTTAAAACTTGTTATATATCATCAGTTGATACTTAAGGTTGAAGGAATCATCACAAAACATATTAAAATAAGTGCAATCACTAGATTCGACCTAGTTTTTTCATCAAAATTAAATTGTTGTTTGAAAATGATGATTGATTGCTAGGATAGGTGTGGTTTAGGTTGTCAAACACTCGATCATGAATGCTTTAGTGTAGATCAAACACATATGTATGCTATGATCGATTTTATATGCGTTTTTGATCGAATGCCTGTAGAGTGTTTAGAGTTGTGTTTTTGTTGCTGGGATTTGTTCTTTAGGGTTAGATAATGTTGATTTGATGATCATTTGTGATCCTTAATCTCTCGTATGCATGAATAGATGATTTTTGAATGTCGTTTGACTTTTAATAGTCAATAGCGGTTTGTTGCTAGTGTAAACTGTTTGTGTATACTTAGTTATAGTATAGAAGTCACTATGGTATTGCTAAATCATGTATGCATGCCCCCCTTAGGATTTTAAAGGTTTTTGTGGCTTAAATGTTTGTGCATGGCTCGATTTTGATGAAATGTGAAGGATTAGTATGATGAAAAGGATTGCTAGGAGATTAAGATGGAATTAGAGGCCTTGGATCATGTTTGTAGATAACCAAAATGTTAGAAAAATTGTGTTTAAGGTTGCTGCTCAATGCAGCGGTTTGCTTAGAATATTCTAAGTAGCGGTTTGCTTATGATATTGTAAGCAGCGGTTTGCTTAATTCTATGCAGCGGTTTGCTTTGAATATAGATAGTGGTTTGCTTGATTTAACAATATTTTAATAAAGCAGGGAAACCGCTGCATGACAGCGGTTTGGTATAATATACTTTTATTATTAAAATAATCAAACATCTATTTTGAATTTTTCTAAAATGGCAGCGGTTTGATTAAAAATGAATAAAATATTCATAGCGGTTTGGTCACAGCGGTTTAATAAAATATTAATTTTTAATAATTAATTATTCTCATCATAGCGATTTGATAACCAAACTACACAGCGGTTTCCCAAACCACTTCATTGCGGTTTGACCAAACCGCTTCGCAGCGGTTTGCTCAAATGCTTCACGGTGGTTTACTTAAACCTATGCGTAGCGGTTTGTTAAATTGCTTTGCAGCGGTTTGGGGAAAACTTCTTAGTTTTGGCCCATTAAGCCCAATGACCCTGTCTGGCCCTATCCAATGGCCCAATTGACCTATTAACTCCCATCCGGGCCTAGTTAATCTGTTATTGGTCTTGTCAGATACTCAGTGACTCTATGTGAATTCTATTACAAACTTAATCGAACATGGCATGCTAATTCAAACACAAGGCTAATGATTTCATCTAACATCAAATATCTGCTATATGGTCTATCTTTGTTGATACTCTTAAGCAGATAAGATGACTGAAGGAAATGTCCCTGCTCCTACCAGGACCGATGATCAATTGGTTCTTGTCAAGGCACGCTTGGCGATTAGAAAGAGCAATCTTTTTATGGATCTTCAAAAGAAGCAAAAGAATCCTATCTTTCTCATTTCATTGGATATCCTACAGAACACCAACTTCTTCGGTGCTTTCACTGCTTCGGCCAATGTTCCTTCTATCTACATTCAGCAATTTTGGAACACTCTGACTATGGATACCAAGACTGGTATGTACAGCTTCCAACTGGATGAACTATGGTTTACTCTGGATGCTGATCTTCTTCGCAGTGCTTTGGGAATTACTCTTAAAGATCTTGCACACCCTTTTGTGGCACCTCCAACTAGGGATTTGGTTATAGATTTTGTGAACAATCTGGGATACCCTGAAGAACTCTAATTTTTCTCAAAGATGTACGTAAACAGTCTTTATCAGCCATGGAGATCCATTCTGTCGATGATCAACCAATGCTTGACGGGCAAGACTTCAGGTTATGACAGACCTAGACACCCAGTTATTTAAATGTTGTGGGGTGTAGTCAAAGGAACAAATGTCGACTATGCTGAACTCATTTGGGAAGAGTTTGTTCAAGCAATTAAGACATTCTTTTCTGATGCGGCTAGTCTAAAGGTTCCCTCCAAGAAGCTCAAGCCTCATGTTATCCCATACTGCCGATTTACAAAGTTGATCATATGTTACTTGGGAGGAAGACACAACATTCACAAAAGGCCACAGTCTCCTCTTCACATTACAGCAGATGACTATACACTCAGTGGTATCAGAGTTGGATGAGGTATTCGGGATGGCTATTCCTAAGGATCTATTAACTGATGCTATACGTAATGCAGAATACTACCAGAAATACTTAGAAATAGCTACACGCAAACCACGTCAATTAACTACTACAACAGATGAAGAAAGTGTGAAGAAGAAGAAAGTTCCACCAACTGATAAGTCAAAGAAGCCTTCACCAGCCAAACAAACGAAGCTTGTGAAAGAGAAATCCATCAAACCTACTCCCTCTAAGAAATCCAACAAGGGAAAAGTGTTGAAAGTTTGAAAGGAAAGAGGACTGGCCGTCTTGTAGATGAAAAAGATAAAGAACCTCAACCGGCTTCTGAACCTCCAGTAGAAGATGATGAGTACAATCTACAAAGAGGCATTCAGATGAGCTTGGAATCCTTTCAACCACTCATCGGCGGAGTAGTTATTCGTGAACCTGCCTCAGGTGTCACTCGAAGCCTCCCAACAAGAACCTCCATCAAGAACGTCAACGTTGGGGAGGTCAAAGAAGACCTCAACATTGGGGGAGATTGTTAGCCTTAATTATATTAAGTCAAACAAGAATGTTATCGGTCTTATTAAGTCAAAGGAAGTCTTGTAATGTAATAGGCTAGTCGGGTATTAACGGGCTTGGATTGTAATCTAATATTGTCCGTGTTTCAGGCTCAAAGCCCAAGTTAAGCCAAGCCCGGCCCAAGAAGAAGCCCATGCGTCTTAAGTGAAGGCATATGGTATAAATAGAACCCTCTCTACACATGGAGAGGGTGTGGGTCATTTATGTCCATTTCCTTTTAATCTTTCTATCTTTCTCTCTATCTTATTTTCGTGTACATCATGGATATTGGTTAGCTTCTAGTTGTGTTTGGATCATAATATTCGAGATAACATGTGGTATCAATCGCCAAGGGGTGTTTAGGTGGTTGGATTCGTGGTTAAACACACAAAACGTGGCTTATTCTTCCTTAATAAGCCCACAGATTGCTTGTTTTTTGTAGCTTATTCGGTCTAAAGTTCAAGTTCTATACTTCTTTAAGCTTATTTTGTGGCTTATTTGCAATCATAAGCTCATGGTTCTTAGCTTATTTGGTTCTTGGATTCATTGGATTAGCTGCGCTTTTATTTTGTTTTCTTTATCTCTTATGGTCTACCTTTTCGTTTGTAGCTTATCTCGACTTAATTTGTAGCTTATTTCTTCTTTTTCGTGGCTTCTTAAGTATCAAATACCTTATTTCTCCAACCTTAGTTCATAGTGGCTGTAACACCCCCAAATCTGGGTGGCAGTGGAATATTGAATATCCAAGGGCGTTACTTTATAGATCAATAGCACAAGATATGAGAACGACCACTAAACGTGTCGTTTTAAAAAGATACATTGGATTAACAAAATACTTGTTCATTACATAAGCTCATGGCTTCAAATTGTTTAACAATATAAGTAAAGATTTCGGTTTATAACAAATATTCCCAAAATGTAATACGCCCCAAATCTTTAGTATTGACTCTCCAAAGAGTGACCCCCAATGTATCTTGGCACCTCGTGCCTTATTGACCTGAGAAAAACATGCTTAAAATGTCAACATAAAGTTGGTGAATTCATAGGTTTATGTAAATCAATTGAAGGACCGCAAGATTTCCAAGTGTATGATTAAGCAACAGATGCAAACATCATAAAAAGTAATTACGTTTTCCTAAGCTCATGACACTGAAGCTCGACATGTATGAATGCAAATAAATTACCAACATTGCCCGTGAATGATGTTCTAACCCGTAACATCCCAAATTGGACATGGTATACGTTTGTTGTCCGGCAAACCGGCACAGTGAGCGCTACTCAGCCAAACGGGGATGTCAATCCCAAATAGATCTATTTATATCATTCACGCTCACAATCTAGTAATTGATAGTTCACGATAAAGGGCTCAGTGGGTTATCGTTACATAGGCAAACACGTAATCATAGTATAAAATGTACACTTGCGTCCAATTTGCAAAACAAAGCATGTTCTCACCCCAAAGATGTAAATCTGTTAGCCGTGTATTTATTAAAGTGATGGTCATTAAATATTCCCGAGCCTTGTATAAGTAAAACGTAGTTTACGGGAATTTAGTTAAGCTAGTTGGGCCTAGTTGTCGGGCTCAAGCCCATTTGTATTATGAACCGGCCCAAAGTAAAGCCCACAAGTATAGTCCACTCTTGTAACTATATAAAGCCCTCTCCAAGTGTGGAGAGGGTGTTGCTTCTCATTTTTCTTTTCATGAACAAGTAACCATTTTCTTTGTTTTTTACTTCTCTCTCTAGTTCTTTCTCTCTTTAAAATATTTTTCTTATTTTTGTGTTTGGTGATGAAATGATATCATGTAACATGTGGTATCAAGAGCCAAGATTGGGTGTAGTGGTTTAGTTGTGGTGGTGCTTATTATAGTTTTTTGGAGTCGGCTTATTTCCTTTTTTTTCTTTCTTTTTAGTGTTAATTTGATTCAAAAATTCATATTTTGTCTTAAAAATCTGTTTTAACACTTTGTTGGGTTTTTAATTCGTTTCCTTTAAAATCGTTAGTGGGCTTATTTTGCTTGGAAAGAAAAGGGTGCGTTTTGGTTTTTTCAAGTAAAATGAGACAACGTTTTAGTTGTTTTGGTTTGTCATTTTTTGTCTTCACTTTGTAGCTTATTCACATCTTCCTTCTTGGCTTAAAGGCTTATTCAAGCTTTTTGTGGTATCGTTGGGTTATTTTGTTCATACACGGTGTGAAATGAATAGAATACAGACGTGCGTTCAAGGTGTTTGATATTTGGTCTCAACCGATCTAGTATCACCGAACTAGTCGTTTCTTCATCAACCGAACGAGTTTTTCATCTTCTTGAGCCGATCGAGTGATTTCTCTCAAGGACCGAACGAGTAACTTTTTGAGTTGAGCCGAACGAGTAACTTTTTGAGTTGAGCCGATCGGGTGACTTTCATCAAGGACCGAACGAGTAACTTTTTGAGTTGAGCCTCGAGTGACTTTCATCAAGGACCGAACGAGTAACTTTTTGAGTTGAGCCGATCGAGTGACTTTCATCAAGGACCGAACGAGTAACTTTTTGAGTAGAGCCGAACGAAGTGAAAAAAAAAACAAAAAAAAACTTGATCATCGAACGAGTAACACAAGAAGGACCGATCGAATCATTTTTTGAGTTGGACCGAACGAGTTTTTACTAGTGCAAACCGAACTAATTCACGAGAACAAGTCTATATACGTTTAACTCATTTTCAATTTTTCGGTTTCGTGTGACGGTAAACTACGGGACTTGAGACCTTTACCGTTGTGATCGTGTCGCCGTTTCGATCATCGTGGTATATTCACTTCTCACCGTCGATAACCGTACAAGTCCCGAGCAAGAAAAAAAGGAAAACACGTTATATTTTCATTTTAAAAACAATGAAGACGTAAAAAGTGGAGGGAAAATGTTGCTATTAATTAAACTTATTTACATTTTGTAACATTCAACCCCTGGACTCTAATCCAAATTAACCTTAGTCCTTTATTTGTTTAATTTCCCTCAAAGTTAAAACTGCATTACACCGTTTGTCCTTAATTGTGTTTTAATCAACCGTTAATCATTTCAAGCTCAAAATTTGTGCACCGTTCATCGTTTTAAGCTCACAAATCGTTAACGAAAGTTCAAATTCTTCATTTCAACAACGGTTTCAACAACATCAATTCTATTTTCACGGTTTTTCTTGATTTAGTAAAATCCCGTGTACCACTCACGTGTTTTCTCGG
>BQNB010063387.1:0-35706 GCA_026074375.1 Tanacetum coccineum | reverse complement strand
TATTTAACCAACCACCCAAACCATTACAACTTGGAAATCTAAATCTTATCAACGTGTCGCGTTGACGTAACCATTCATCGGGAAACCCAAATGCATCACTCTAGAGTAGGAGGATATAGCCGTTAAGATAAACCGCAACTTCTTGGTCGAGCCGTTCTGGTTTCCGTTTGTGCTGTGATTAATATGTGCAGTTCTGCAAATCGTGCTACAACATCAATGTGAGTTCATAACCTCGCTTTTCAATCTTTTGAATGTTTTATAAACCCGCGAGGTTGTCTCCAAACTCTTTTACTTATTCGGTTATCTTATAACAATGTGATTGCTTTTAAGAATATTATGAGTTTATAGCCCCTTGTTTTACTCGTTTTACATATATTTTGGGGTGAGAAAATGCTTGTTTACAAATGCATTTACATGGTTGATTACCTGTTTGGTTTACCTACTCATTTATACATCTCGAGAGGAGATACAATACATGGTTTAGCTCAGGTTGTATGTTATAAAGACATTCAATGCTGAGGGTGTCCAGGTGGGGGCATCCGGTGTAGGCACACATAAAGTAATTCAATGCTGAGGGTGTCCTGGTGGGGGCATCCGGTGTAGGCACACGTAAAATAATTCAATGATGAGGGTGTCCAGGTGGGGGCATCCGGTGTAGGCACATGTAAAGTAATTTAATGTTGAGGGTGTCCAGGTGGGGACATCCGATGTAAGCACATGGCTATTATTTCTGTTAGCGCATCAGTTTCATGAACTTAAAGTACTCGTAATCATTGTTTTATACTCACATGGATATTTACTGTGCCTTAAATAAAGTGGCAATACATACTGGAAACATTTTGGTGACATTAAATTGATCATGCATTCTTTATAAATCTTTGGGATAAGATTGTTACTTTTGGTGACATAAAATGTGTCGTGCATTCTTTATAAATCTTTGGGATTTTTACATGGTACTGTGATGACACAGTGGACAAATACATTCATTTGAAACTTACATTCATATTTAAACTAACCTATGAACTCACCAACTTTATGTTGACCATTTTAAGCATGTTTTTCTCAGGTGATATAGATACTTGGCTTACTTAAAGTGCATTGGAGTCTATACATTCAAGTGTTTCATGGTGATGCAATTATGGGACAAATGTTATATCAACTTCAAGGAAATCAACGAGATTATTTTTCAAACGACACATTTAGAGGTCGTTCTCTTGTATCTAGCGCTGTGTATTATGAAGTAACTCCCCCGGACATACTTCCGCTGCGACACTCATTTTTGGGGGTGTTACATAACTAATCAAATAAGTAATGACAAGATATGAAATAAGTATGCAAGATAATAGATAAGAGATGGAAAGTTCAAACCACAACTCGAGGATTTATAGTGGTTCGGTAACGAAGTACCTCATCGCCCTTCTCCACTCCCCGACTACCAAACTCAAGAGTTTTCTTCACTATGTCAACAACCTCCCTTTAGGCGGAGAAAACCGTACACAACTTAGCTTACACCAATATCTGACACTAAGCTAAATGTCAAGTTCGAATCCTAGATAGAACCAATCTATCACAACTAACCATACTACTTCTACTTCACTTCACCATAAAACTTTTTCTTCACTTCACAACTTCACTTTACTTCACAACTTCATTTCAAATCACAACTCCTTCACAACCTTTCTATACTTCTCTTCACAACTTCACTTCAACTAAACACTATCTTGATCACACCAATCTAACACTACTTACTAAGATTACCCCGATCTAACTATACTTACAATGAACACCATAATCTACTTAATATATACAACTACGATACACACCTTTACAATATACACATATGATTTACAAGATACGGTACAATTGCAACAAGGTTGCATGGACACACACTAAGCTATAATACTTCTTCACTTGATGGTAGGAAGTATTCTTATCTTGCACTTGAGGATCAATGATTGGATCACTTGGAAACAAAGCTTTATGATTAAATGATCAAAGCAATGAAAAGAGAGTATAAACTGATTTAGAACAGAAAGAAAGTGTGTACAAAAGGTGAGAAAAACAGTGAGGAATAGTCCAGTATTTATAGGAAAACTGAGGGGGATTTTTGTCTGGACAGCCCCCTTAATTAAGGTGCATGTCCCCTTAATAATTAAGGGGGCCGCCTAGCCTGGACGCTCCCTTTTTTGTCTTTTTTAGGGTAGGTGTTTTCTGGAACATTTCTAGCCATTTTTAGGTAGAAAATTTGAATTCAAAATATTTATTTTGAATAAAACATTTCTTTTAAATCAAAAAATGTTTTGTAAAAGTTATAAATATGTTTGTGACATTTTTATAAAAAATGTAAGGTTGAATAAAAATTCCTTTGATCATAAAATGCATTAAGCATTTATTTATTCATAACTTTAAGTGATTAAATTTTCGAAATCAAAATTTACTACTTATTACTTGTTTACGAATAATTTTTCATTGATTGTTTTTACATTTTGTGATTATCAAAATGTAGAGAGGTCAAAAAATATTAATAACGTTTTTAGGCATTATTTCTATCAATAATTTCCCCCTTTTTGATGATTACAAAATCTAAACTCATTAAATGTAAAATTATTTTTAAACAAGTGTTTAGTGAGTTTTATTTCTATTTCTCCCCCTTTTTGTAGAATCAAAAAGGCTTTGTCGATGATTGTACGTAGAATCGACGGAATAAATGCTCCCCTTGATGTGTACTCCCCCTCGTTCGAGGGCACCAAGGAATCGAGCTATGGTAACTTTGCTACAAGAAAAAGACAACCATTTCTAACATATAGCAAATAAAAAGGAAAAATATTAGAGCATGTTGATAATTTTTGACAATTGTTAAGAAATTTGTGTAAATCAATAACCACAAATTTATATTAAAGCATAAAACTAAAGACCATTCATTAAACTTAGTAATTATGAATAAAACACAATCATGCATACATCAAATAGAAATAATATTCTTGAAGCATATTATTATAACATTTATAAAATTAAACTACAAAGGTCCTAATATTCCTACAATGCCATAGGAAGCCATTGGACTTGCTTGCAAAAGGAGAGGGTTGGTCATTTATTTAAAAGCGAGAAAAATTCTGCATGTATCATGCTTAGTTGGTTGTTGGTGGAGAGTTTGGAGCAGAGGTGGTTGTTGGAGGATAGTCACGTTGGATTTGAGGTGGTGGTTGTGGTCGAGTAAGAAGAAATTCAGTCCAATTGATATCTTCACTCAAGGTTAGAAATTGTTTTTAGGTGAATATGAAACAAGGACAATAACCAACATGTTGTTCAACTTGATCCAAGTTGAGGGTGTGAGATAAGTTTGGATAGTAAGGTGATGAAGAAGTGTTACGTTCTGAGAGGTGCATGGCTAGGAGGTTTGATAGGTATTAAAGTTGATTAATGTCATTCATGATCATTTCTCTACTTGGAGATGGAGAAAGTGGAGGTTGAGTGTGGTTATCACCTTGAGGTGATGGTGGAGTTTGAGCATGAAGCACACTAGCAACATGTGGATTGATGAGTGAATGAGGAAATGGGGTTTGAGATTGATTGATGCTTTGTGGTGGAATGGAATCTTGTCCAACATTAGTGTTACAAAAATCACTAAGTGGAAGTGAGTGAGGTTGTAGTGAAATATGGTTTGAATGAGTAGTAGGAGTGTTTGCTTGTGAAGGTTCATTGATAGGAGATTGTGGTTTGGTCATTGGTGTCGGTAAGTTAACATCAACCTATTTGATGTGTTACAATAGTTTAATTTCTTTCTCTAAATGGGTCTTACTGATATTTTGGCAACCCTTGAAGTTTTGGGTAAATGTTTGTGAGGGGAAGACATTGGAGAAGACAAGATAAGTGTGGTGATTATGTTGGATATGAGGGTTGATTTATACTAGGGAAATGGTGGGTAATTAAGGAAGGACGGACATTGTTAGAAAACCAATCCAAGGAATGTTGGTGAGTTCTGGGAAATTTTAGCCAAGTCTAGGTGAAAGAGGGTCAAAAAGCATAAAGAAACAGTAAAATTCATGGTTTAGGTGGTCGGTCCCCTTAATTAAGGTGCCGGCCCCCTTATCTTTAAGGGGACCGTCCTTATGAATTAAGGGGTCTGCCCATCTGGTGATTTTTAGACGACCAAAATTTTTATTTTTGTAAAATTTTTTTGAGAAAGGTTGTGTTTTATGGTCAATTTGCAGTAAGTCCTAATTCTTATGGCATTTAAGACTACAATATTTAACAAGCAAGAAAATGAGCAAACGAAGTCCTAATTTTGTTTTAAAAATAATCAAGACTAAAGGCATGTAGCAAGTAAGAACATGTAGACAAGCATGCAAGAAGGTAAAATAAAAGTTTTCAATAGAAACCATATCAAACAAATATATTTAATATTCCTAATAGTTGTAATGCTCTTACGATTTCTTAAACAAGGGAAGTATGTTGTAAACACATTTAAATGAGACTTGTGTTTGTATTTATAACCCTAGTGTGTGCCTATATGCGACAAATGTAGAGTGATGATTATTTCGATTCTAAGAAAAGAAAACCTAAGAAATAATCCAAGTGCTTCTTGATTTAATGTTGCTCAATCAAGATTGTCGAAATATATATTAGATTATATATTTTGACAACAAGTGCGAGATCATTATGTATGATTTGAAAAATGTTTTTAGCATATATCAACAATGTATGAAAATAGATTTTCATGTACTCCTAGTCGTGAAAAGGATTTTGACAAGATGTATTAGGACTTACGTATACATTTATCAAGTAGACAATCGTAAACCTTGGCTAAACTAAGGTTACGTAATCTTGTATATATATTATTCTTTTGAAAAGTTCCCAATCTTTGATTTTGTGCAAAATAGAATCCTAGACTCGTATTTAGAAAAAAAATAAAAAACTTTTTACCTACTGTCAGATGGCCGGTCCCCTTAATTACATGGTCGGCCCCTTTAATTTTAAGGGGACCGCCCGTTAAGAATTAAAGGGGTCGCTAATCTGACGATTAAATTTTCTTAATTTTTCGATTTTGGCATTTTAGATTTGATTATAGTTTAAAAGTACCTTATCAACCATTTATGGTAATGAGACTACTTAATGAGTATTTAATCAATTTGTTCCATCATCCCTAGACCTAGACGTAAGTAATTGAAGGGCTCACGTTTAAGGGGTTTAGTTAGAATATCGGCAATGTTATCTTCCAATGACAACTTTTCTATGGAAATATTTCCTTTTTTGAACATTGTCATGAAGGAAATGGTGACGAATCTCAATGTGTTTTGTACGAGAGGGTTGTACGGGATTTTTGCTTAAGTCTATAGCCCCTTTATTATCACACATTATAGGAATGTCATCTAACCTAATGCCATAATTTACGAGATCTTGTTTCATCCATAGTGCTTGTTGACATGCCTTTCCGGCGCTTACATATTCGGTTTCGGTAGTGGAAATAGCAAGAGTGGTTTGCTTCTTCGAAAACCAAGATGTTAAACAACATCCCATGAATGTGCAAATACTGCTAGTGCTTTTTTGGTCCACATAATCTCCCGCATGATCAGAGTTCGCATATACTATAGTTTCTATGCCGGACCCCTTAGGATACCATAATCCTAAGTGCATAGTGCCTTTAATGTATCAGAAGATACGTTTAACCGCTTTAAGGTGAGAGGTTTTAGGATCCTCTTGGAAGCGTGCACAAAGGCAAACACTAAACATGATATCGGGCCTACTTGCCGTTAATTATAATAAACTTCCTATCATTCCTTTATATTTGATATTATCTACGGACTCACCTTCTACATCTTTCGTGAGTTTCGTTTATGTATATATAGGAGTTTTCATTGGTTTAGAGTCTTCTAATCCAATTTTTTAAGCATTTCCTTTATATAGTTTGATTTATTAAAGAATATGTAATCTTCTAATTGTTTTATTTTTAGTCCTAAGAAAAAATTTAGTTCCCCCATCATACTCATTTCAAACTCGTCATGCATGATTTTGGCAAAATCATCGTACATCTCTTGACAAGTTGATCCAAATATAATGTCATCGACATATATTTGGACAATGATGAGATTGGGGTCTTTCTTTTTAGTAAAGAGTGTGTTATCTACCATTCCCATGGTGTAATCATGTTTAATAAGAAAGTCTTTCAATCTATCGTACCAAGCTTTAGGAGCTTGTTTGAGTCAGTAAAGGGCTTTCTTAAGTCTATAGACATGATTAGGTTTTGCAAAGTTAATGAATCCTGGAGGTTGTGGTACGTAAACCTCCTCATTGATAAAACCGTTAAGGAATGCATTCTTTACATCCATTTGAAATAATTTGAAGTCTAGTGCGCATGCATAAGCTAACAATATTCTTGTGTATTCTAATCTAGCTACGGGTGCATAAGTTTCGTCATAATCAATTCCTTATTGTTGATTATAACCTTGGGCAACTAGCCTAGCTTTGTTTCTAGATACGACACCATTTTCATCAAGCTTATTTCTAAATACCATTTAGTTCCAATTATGGTCACATCCTTAGGATTTAGGTCTAATTCCCAAATATCATTTGATAAGAATTGGTTTAATTCTTCTTGCATAGCAATTACCCCACTTACATCTTTTAGGGCTTCATTTATATTTTTAGGTTCTATGGTTGAAAGAAAACAAAACAAATTACTTTTGTCTTGTGCTTGTGATCTAAGGGTTCTTTGATTTAGATTACCTATAACATTTTCAAATGGATGACTTTTATATTATTTTATGTTTATAATTTCATTATTTTCTAAAGATTTATCTTCGAGATCATTTCCTAAAGATCTTGTTTTACTAACCTCAATGGCTTCTTCTTTGACTAAATCATCATCCTCTAAAGGTGATGTTTTAGACGGGGGAGGAGTTTCACGAATGTCACATTTAAGGATTCTTCGACTTTCATTGTTTGTTTGTTAAGAATTATATAGGCTTTACTATTTTGAGAGTATCCTAAGAAAACACCTTCATACGACTTTGGGTCAAACTTGGTGAGGTAATCTTTTGTATTAAGAATGAAGCATTTACTTCCAAATACTTTGAAATAGTTTAGGTTTGGTTTTCTACCTCTTAATAACTCGTATGGAGTTTTTCCTAAAATATGTCTAATGGAGATTCTATTTATTATGTAGGTTGATGTATCGACCGCATTACACCAAAATTTTTGTGGAATGGATTGTTCATTTAACATGGTTCTACTCATTTCTTGTAGAGTGCGGTTCTTTCTTTCTACTACCCCATTTGATTGTGGAGTACGAGGAGCGGAGAAATTGTGAGAAATTCCGTTTAACTCACAATAGTTTCCGAATTGTACTTCATTATCAAATTCCCGACCATGATCCGTTCTAATTGACACTATGGAACATCCTAATTTATTTTGAATCATTTTACTAAATATTTCAAACTCATCGAATGCTTCGGTTTTATTTTCTAAAAATCTAGTCCATGTATATCGAGAATAGTCATCTACAATTACTAAGGTGTAACGATTTCCTCCATAACTCTGTACGGCGGATGGTCTAAATAAGTCCATGTGTAATAATTCTAAGCATCTAGTTGTTGAATAATTATTTTTGGCTTTGTGACTCGCATGAGTTTGCTTTCTAATTTTGCAAGCGTCACAAAAAAAAAAAAAAAAAACAAAAATTGTCCCGATCAATATTTAAGCTTAGGTAGATTTTCTAACTAATTCCTTAGAAGCCAATTGATTGAATTAAATTGAGCATATTTGCTTGACCTAATATACTTATCATAAGTGGAGTTTTTCGTCTAAATTGCACACATATTTTATCTATCCGTTTATTTCCTCATTTCATAACATATAGCCCTCTTTTCTAATTCTCTACCTATACCTTTCGTATTTAATTATTTCGCTATCCAGTGTTCGTAATACTACTATACAATTATATCACATATTGAGACCAATACTAGTAAGTTAAATTTTAAATTATCTACGTGCTCAACATTTTCAATAATTAGGGAGTCATGAGAAATCGTACCATTGCCTATGATGTTACCGCGTAAATTGCTTCCAAAAATGACATTCCCTCCGTTATACGCTTTGTATGTAGAAAACAACTTTCGGTTACCCGTCATATGTTTTGAGCATCCACTATCTTTAATCCACTCGTCGGGCTCTAAGTTTATTCCTAAGCATATCTCATTTGATGCTTGAGCTACAAACAAGTTTTTCGCTTTACCCAGCATCTTCGAGCGCATTATCACTCCATGCTCCACCCAATAAACGCTCTTTATTATTTCTCGATGGCACCTTGGACATTCACCATGAAGGAAATTCAGACTCCACAACTAAAGAAATTTCTTTCACTTTTACCATTTTTGTCCATTTCCTACTTCTTGAAATGACTTTCTTCGTCTCGGGGCTGTCTACAAACTTCCCGTCATTTGGAAGAATTTATTGAATTCTTTTACGGCCATGGCGTATTCTTCGTCTTCACTATCGTAAGTCGAACTATCTTCATCACTTGATTCCTTTTTGGCTTTTAAGGCAAGAGATCTATTTTGTTCTCTTTTGCCTTTAACCATTTCAGATCCCTTTCTTAATTATTACTTCATAAACTTTCAAGTTTCCAATAAGTTCATCAAGTGATAAAGATGTTAAATACTTTGATTCTTTAATAGTCGTAACATTTGCACGCCATTTAGGATGAAGTGCCCTAAGAAACTTCCTAACATAATTCTTACTAGAAAAACCTTCATCAAGTGCTTTTAGACAAGTAATAATTGTATTAAATCTAGCAAAAGCATTATCTATTGATTCCTCTACTAGAATCGTAAATTGTTCATATTGTTGAACAAGAAGATCTATTTTATTATCTTTGACTTGACTATTATCTTGGTGAGTGATTAATAAAGTATCCCAAATTTCTTTTGCGGTTTTACACATAAAAATTATTTCATATTCTTTACGTGGTAACGCATTATAAATAACCATTTTAGCTTCATTATTTTTTGCAAGTTTCTTTTTAAGATCATCGTTTTGTTTATCAAATGGTCCAATTTCATCTTTTTTAGTTCCGGGATTATTTTGAATAGGAGGAAAAACACCACAGGTAATAACATGCCAATGATCTAGATCTTTTGATTTCACATAAGTTTTGAATCTATTTTTTCCAATAAATTATAAGCCATTACATATTCAAATTCGGGTGTCCCTTTGCAGTAGATTGCCCTCTAAATATTATTCTGATTCCATAGATCGATTCAAAGTTTTAAAATACAGTTTATTTTAAAAATCTTGTTTGACGTGGCTCTTGATACCAATTATGGAAAACTAGAAGGGGGGGGGGGGGTTGAATAGTTTACCGCTTTTTAATTTGACGTTTAGTTTGATTATAAAAACTTAGATTCGACTTTATGTGAATTCACAATGTGCACAATATGAACAATTTAACTAATCAAATAAGTAATGACAAGATATGAAATAAGTATGCAAGATAAGAGATAAGAGATGGAAAGATCAAACCACAACACGAGGATTTATAGTAGTTCGGTAACGAAGCTCCTCTTCGCCCTACTCCACTCCTTGAGCACCAAACTCGATAGTTTTCTTCACTACATCAACAAGCTCCCTTTAGGCGGACCCGTACACAACTTAGCTTACACTAATTTCTGACACTAAGCTAAATGTCAAGTTCTAATCCTAGCTAGAACCAATCTATCACAACTAACGACACTACTTCTACTTCAATTCCTCACACACCTTTTTCTTCACTTCACAACTTCACTTTACTTCACAACTTCACTTCACTTCACAACTCCTTCACAACCTTTCTATACTTCTCTTCACAACTTCACTTCAACTAAACACTATCTTGATCACACCAATCTAACACTACTTACTAAGATCACCTCGATCTAACTATACTTACAATGAACACCACAATCTACTTAATATACACAACTACAATACACACCTTCACAATATACACAAATGATTTACAAGATATGGTACAATTGCAACAAGGTTGCAAGGACAAACACTAAGCTATAATACTTCTTCACTTGATGGTAGTAAGTATTCTTCTCTTGCACTTGAGGATCAAAGCTTTGATCACTTGGAAATAAAGCTTTATGATTAAATGATCAAAGGAATGAAAGAAGAGTATAAACTAATTTAGAACAGAAAGAAAGTGTGTGCAAAAGTTGAGAAAAATAGTGAGGAATAGTCCAGTATTTATAGGCAAACTGAGGGGGATTTTTGTCTGGCCAGCCCCCTTAATTAAGGTGTCGGTCCCCTTAATAATTAAGGGGGCCTCCCTTATAATTAAGGGGGCTGCATAGCCCGGACGCTCCCTTTTTTGTCTTTTCTGGGGGAGGTGTTTTCTGGAACATTTCTAGCCGTTTTTAGGTAGAAAATTTGAATTCAAAATATTTATTTTGAATAAAACATTTCTTTTAAATCTAAAAATGTTTTGTAAAAGTTATAAAAATGTTTGTGACATTTCTATAAAAAATTGAGGTTGAATAAAAATTTCTTTGATCATAAAATGCACTAATCATTTATTTATTCATACCTTTAAGTGATTAAATTTTCAAAATGAAAATTTACTACTAATTACTTGTTTACGAATTATTTTTCATTGATCGTTTTTACATTTTGTGATTATCAAAACGTAGAGAGGTCAAAAAATATTAATAACGTTTTTAGGCATTATTTCTATCAACACATCCAAATCTTCATAATAATGGCTAATACCCAAGGGTATTAGCCCTCAAACGTCATAATCAATACAAGAGTAATAATCCAACCAAGGTAAACTAACTGAGTTAAACGAATGATACCAAAAATTGAATGATTACTAGAGTATAGGAGATTACAAAGTGTTTCCTATGGAATTGATAGCATTTATTGACCTTTTCTGCTCTTCTTGTCTTTTGAAAATCGACTTTTGTGGTTAAGGTATCGAAAATATGATCAAGCACACTGAAAACCTGTTTTTAGGTTTTCTAATTATAGGGTCTAGAATTTGGTCGATACAGCGTATCGAAAGTCTTGGATATGGCGTATCGGGGGTTTCTTGGAGTAGAGACCACGTTTGATATCTTCCAGAATATTTTATTACTTTAAATTGAATGCGGCATATAGACTCCTTCTGGATACGGCGTATTGATCTTTATTCCTTCGTGGTCTTTTGTGAAGTGTTGGCACAGATACGCTGTATCTTCCTTGATGGATACAGCGTGTATTGGATGTTAGAGTCAGTATCTTCAAATGTCTTCGTTAAAGCTCCAGAATGCGTGCCTTTTTGTTAATCTTCACCAAGTACTCCATAATTACTGCAATTCTCAAATACAATCGATTAAGTAACAATTCTTGCAATAATCATACAAAATGGGTTACTTACATGGGATAAATGATGTTATAAAAGTGACGTTATTTGATGTCATCAGCAATCCACCAACAACCTTTCAAAGGTGCATGACCGCCATTTTTCAAGACATGCTTGAAATATCCGTGGAAGTTTTCATGGATGACTTTTCCGTAAATGGAGATTCATTCGATTCTTGTCTATAAAACCTTGATCAAATGCTCATCTGATGCAAACAAGCCCATCTTGTGCTTAATTAGGAGAAATGTCACTTCATGGTGACAGCAGGAATTGTGCTTAGTCACAATGTCTCTGGTTGTAAGCAATTTCACGTATATATAATATATCAAAGTATTTATAGAAATATACAAATAATCTTTGAGGACAAAGATTAAATGCAATTTAAACACAAAAATATATAATATAACACGTATATTAATCGGTAAGTGATTACCGGGTCGTATCCCAAAGAAATGTGAATTGATACCCTCGATTCAGTTTGGACAATGTTATGAATGATTTTCAACTTTTTGATTGATTTTCTACGACTAAAAACAATTAAATCAATTAAATGCAAGTAAAATGACCAAACACGCGGACGAAAAACGGTAATGACAAATTAAAACCTAATTAGCACCTTAACCTAAAAATTGAATTAATAATCTAATTCTATGAGTGAAAATAAAGGGATTTGCAAAATTTGAAAACTTAACGATAAATTTTGAAAGAAATCACAAAAACGAATAATGGGAATTGAAAACCGAGCCCTAAAAGCTAAAATTCTCAAAAATAACCCTACGAGAGTCAAACTAATTTTCCTACGTTTTAAATGATATAAGAAAATTTTCTAAAAAAGATTTATATTTTTTTGATTATTTTTTCTATTTTTTATGATTTTTTAAAGTTTTTAATGAAAATAAATGATAAAAAAATACTAAATTAACTCTAAAAATTCTAGAAAAATGACATAAAATAGCTTAAACTATTTAAATTCTAGGAAAAATAAGCCCGATGTCACAGCTTATAAAATAAACCGCGAAATAAGCTTTGACAGCTTATAAGGCTTATTGGCCAAAATGTCTATAAGAATTAAAGTGTGCAAGGGTCTTATGAAAAAGACCCAAGGGCATAGCGGTAAGGAATGGGAGTGTGTGTGTTTATAAATGGTTGAGGTGTTGACGTCGGGGGTTCGAGTCTTGCTCAACCCCGACTTCCACTTCCCTTTTTATGGTTTTTATGAAAAACTTAAAGAACAAAAGTTGTCAAGGACAACTTTTTAAGCAACTTTAATAAAAGAACTATAAAATGAAACTTAAAAATAAGCTCTTAAAGAGCTTATGAAAAAGCTGTTTACAGGAAATGAGCTTTTGAGCTCTATAAAGCTAAAATTCACTTTAATGCTTGCACACTACTCATTATAAGCTCAATTTTAAAACCAAAAGTTACTCTAGAAAGCTTAAGATGTGTATAAGCTAAATTCAATAAGCTAATTCAACTAAAAACACTAAAAGGTCTCTAAATCTAATAATCAAAGGAGCAAACTCAGAAACTATAACTAAAAGCTTAAAAACTAGAAAAGCTAAATCGCACAATAAGCTATGACAGAAGCTTAGCTTTTGCAAACTTAACAATCAACATATAAGCTATAAATCAAATTCATAAAAACTAAACTTATAAGCTAGAAATCTAACTTAAGAACCTAAATCTACTTAGTACTGTTTTTGTATTTTTAAAATTTTTGATGAACTTTTTAAGCTAAATTAACCTAAGAAATAAGCTAGAAATGTGAAAACAAGTTTTAAACTAACTCAACCTATATCTAAACTAAAAGCTTATTCAATTTTAAATCCTAAAACCTAATTAAGCTAGCTTAAATTCAAATGAAAAGGCAGCAGTAGTAACAGCAGTTACTACTGCTAGTGCAATTTGCAAAGGTGCAAAACACAAATGCAGGTGACCAAGTATGTCAAACCTGCATTAAACACACTCAATGAGTGTGTTTAAACATTACACAAACAAGATCCAAGCTCAATGAGCATTGGTTCAAAATTTCCAAAGATCTAAAAGAAAATTAGCTCCCTTGGTGCACAGGCAAACATTATAAGCTTCAAAATGAAATTAAGCTCAACTAAACCTACAAACCTGCTCTAAACTTAATCAATTAAGAAGATTAAGCTGGCCAAAGAAAAACCTCCAAGTTATTTTGACTTTTGATGGTCAAACAGTACTAATCCAAACACCCCTTAAAACTATGACATATTTTATTATCTTATGATTCTAAGTTCTAATTATTGAAACCTTAATACCAGATAACTAGAAGCTTATAACTAACCTAGTGAGCTTATTTTAACAACTAGATAAGCTAGAATTTAAGATCTACAAATTACTCTAATATTTTTGATATTTTTAATGATTTTATGACAAGTTAAAAAGTAAACTATGATCTAAGCTATAAAAAACAGATTGAAGTGCATGATTATTAAGCTTGTCTAAACAGTAATAAGCACAAATAAGCAATAGATAAGCAGATTAGCAGAACTAATAAGCTGCTTAAGCAGTTTTAAGCTAAAATTTAAAGAACAAAGGAATTAAATGAAAACTTACAAAATACTTCAGCTAAACAGAAGCTAATTGCTCAAATGAGCTTATCAACAGCTCTGGCTTATCAGAGATAAGCCAGTTTAAGTCCTTGGAAACTCATCCTTTGCTAGTTTCCCTTCCATAAGCCTTTTATCCAAATAGCCAAGGTTTTAAGCTAATTTTAAAGGTTTTAGTTGATTAAATGAACAATGTAGCTCAATCACAAGCTTATAGACTTGTGAGAGGTAGTATGAGCTTATAAGAGCTTATGTAACAGTAGGTTATCATTTGATGAAGATTAAGAACTTTTAAGTAAAAACAAGAGCTTATGACAGATTATTTTAAAGTAAAAACTCAATTTCATTAACTAAAAACTTGATTACAATATTTAAAAGGAGATTACAAGAAATTTAAATGAAAATTACCTTAAGCTAAATTTACTAAGCTAAAAGCTATTCTAGAAAAGAAAAGATGGATCCTTGTGTGTGAGGAGTGAAGGGCTATTTATAGCCATCTTCTGAATCTTTTAGGCCTCTTGGGGGCAGATATGGCTTCTCCAATCTTGTCCGTACATTCTCTCAATGATTAGAAGAGCAATCTTAGTCGTTGGATCACATCCTATCTCACACGGCCAGCTTGTCAATCCGAGATTTGAGACAGCTTTGTTCTTTCTTTGAGAGTAAGAATGAGTGTACAATACCCCTTTCCTGTTGCTTTCTTTCAATCCAACAGGCATTCCCTTCTTGGGTATTGGCCAATGAAAGCTTAAGTGACGTTTTAAACCCTGCCATTGTGTACTTTAACACCTGAAATGTCCTTTTTGGCCCTCAATTGGTAAAAGCCCTTTTGATTTTGTCCCGGTGAAAAGGAGGAAGATGGGTGACAGTAGTAAAACTACTTTCCCCGCTTCTTTTTATTCTATAAGGTGCGTTGTGTTTGTTGTGAACCCGGGTTTTTATAAAAGGATTGGCCATGGGATTTGCCGGGTAAATGGTTTTGATTGTTATAAAAAAAGGATAACAATTGTTAACTTTTATAAATAAAAGTTAACGACCGTTAGGGTTTTTAAGGATTATTTTTGTAAATTGGTTTATAAATGAGGGACTGGTTTGGTAACTTTGGTTGACCAAGTTGACTGAAGTTTGACTAGGATTTGACTTTGATAGCTTCCTCCCGGCTTTTTGCGTGCTCTTCCGTTCTTGTGTTCGTGTTTGTCTGATTTTTGACCGTTTTCTTGCGATTTTTGCTTTATCCGTACCTACACAATAAGAAAGACAAAACAAGCAATATTCAAGTATTTAAAGAACAATTTTGGTCTTTTTAGGGTCTATTTTGATATAAAATGGATATGTGTTTTCACACATATCAAAATTCCCCAAACTAAACGATTGCGTGTCCTCACGCAATATTATATGCCTTATAACCAAATACCTCGAAACTTCCCAAACTAAACCTTTGAAAAGTAGCAAAGATTTTTGTAGAGAAAGTTAAGAAATCACAAGTTATAAAACACCCCTATTTCCCATTTTCTAAAATCTCTTTTTCATTTTTTTTTATATTAATAATGTTATTTTGACTTTCGTTATTTTCATAACTGTTAGGGATCATAGAACAAGATGCATTTTGAATCCGAGACTGCCCTAAAAATGATAAATTCATCGTTCCCGACTTTTCACTTATCCAAACCAAGCTTAAAACAAAATCACAACTAAATATCAGTAAGGATGCTGACACTACTCATATTTGCAACTTGTGAGCTTTTTACTCCCGACATTAATTATATCTTTAAGTGAGTGTGCTATCTTGAATTTCAACCGTGGATCAACTTTTTTTTAACATACTATGCTTTACGTTCCACCTTAGAATAATGAGTTTAAAGGCGAGATCATCCCATGTAGCGACTTTCGTCTCGGCACATCCCAACCTTGCGGCTATGTGACCAGGCTTTTGACATCCCACAGAGACTAGTATCGGGACTCACGGACCTTAGGTTTCAAAAACTCTCAGGCTTCCCGAATATTCATAGCTTATAAAATAGAATAGTCAAAGTGCAAAAGCATATTTGAATTTAACAAAAAGAAGTCAATTATTAATTCACACTTAATTATTTAGATATTTATGCAATTGTAACCCTCGACCTTTTAGAAGGCTGCAACATCGGTTGTGAGCCGGCAAGATGCAGCAAACTTTTATCAGTCTCGGATCTTTATTCTTACTATGGGCTTTCTTTAGAAGACTACCACATCGGTTGTGAGCCGGCAAGAGGTAGTAAACTTTTATCAACCCACAACTTTTATTATTATATTTATTTTATCATTTTATCATTATTATTATTATTATTATTTTATTATTTTATTTATTTATAGAAGACTTCTTTTTGAAAAATTCAAGTATAAATTTGAACTAAGACTAAAATTTTTGCTATATATTACATAAAAATTGTTGATTTAAGTTTAGTCTCCAAAAACAACACGTATATTAATCCGGTTAAGAGCTTATGGGAGAAAAAGCAACAAGTTACATACATGAGCTCTTAAGATTTCCAAATAATCTTTGTTTAGCATCCTACTTATCTTAACAACAAACTCAAATCATTTTTTGTTTTTTTTTTTCGTTCCTTTGCGCAAATACCGAACGCTTGGCAGAATCCAAAAAGTTAAGGAACAAGCTAGAGCTCAACACGCTCGATCGGGTCAAAATTTACTCCTATTCTTACCCAGCAAGAAAGTCAAAATTGTGACAAAAACACTTATTTTATATATTTTTCTATATCTTTCTACAAATTAAACTTAAAAATTTAAAAATTTAAAATTTTTGCTATTTTTGTGGGAAAACGGGGTACGTGAGGACAAAACAATAAGTAGGTAACATCAAATCGATAGATTCTCTCCCCAAACTAAAACGAATCATTGTCCTCAATGTTTAAGGCGGGTCTCTACGTAAATCTAAGCCGTTTATTAATTATGCAAAGATAAATGTGAATCGATAAGATGAAAGGATATCGGATTTCCCTAAACTAATGATAAGCAAAGGCTAGGAAGCTCGAGTGGACCAGGAAAAAACACCGAACACGAGAGTCTTCAGAAAAGTTGGGTCTCTAACAACTAAGAAACTAATAAAATATAGTATTCTAAAAATTCTAACAAGGAATCATACATATAAGGTTAGATCTCGTGCTACAAACACCGACCCTGCAAACAATTCAAAAGACACAACATCACACACAAAGAAGGGAAGAGTACAAGCCTCCTCACAACACATTAGAAGCTAGAAAGAAAAATAGAAAATGGATAAGCATAGGGTGCCTCCCACGAAGCGCTTTGTTTTTGGTAACCAAGTCACATAGCTTGACTCGATCCATGAATTCATTCGTCCTTAGGGAGAGTGTGGAGATCCTGGACTCCCTTTGGTGGTAAGTCCCCTCCAAAGTAATGCTTCACACGATGACCATTCACCTTAAAGTTTGGACCATCAGGTTGAGATAACTCAATGGTTTACGTATGATAAAAAACTTTGGTGTATGGTGAAAGGTCCTGACTAACAGTTTTAAGCTTTTCCCTCGTGAAGAATATCTTTAAGACGAGAGTTGAAGAGTAAAACTCGAACCACCAACATTGAAAAATTGCGGTTTTTTGATCCTTTGAGTCGTGAAGCTTCTTATAAATCAAAGAATTCTCATAAGCTTGATCACGAAACTCATTAAGGACATTCAGCTGAAGCTTCCGGTGATCACCCGCGGTTTTAAGATTGAAGTTAGCATGTTTCAAAGCCCAGTATGCTTTATTGCTCTACTCAATTGGTAAATGGCAAGACTTTTCCCCTAAACAAGCTTGTAAGGCGTACAACCAACTCGTGTTTTAAAGCAGTACGAAATTCCACTAAAGCTTCAACTAATTTGACAGACCATGAGGCAACGTTTTCCCCTTACCCCCTTCCAATTCCCTTCCCTCCCCCTCCAACCGTCCTTTTTTCCAAAGAAATGTTTTATATTAAATTTATTAAAACCTCGATGGTCACCTCCACTTGAACCGGACCCGCATTCGTTTGAGGGTGATAAGCGGTAGCTAGACGATGTGTGACCCCATACTTAGACATTACTTTAGCAAACTAATCATTACAAAAAAGGGTCCCACGATCGCTTATTTTAACACCCCCAAATTTACACGCAGCGGAACCAATAATTTGGGTGTTAATAATAGTACAATAGTCGCAAGAAATAAAGAACGACTCGAAGAGACGTTTTAAAATAAACAACCATTCCATTATTATCATTCAGAGTTCAAAAGAGTAGTCCCAAGAGATCGTTACCATACATAAAACAAGTTTGATTTTAACAAACTAAATTAAGTTTTTGTTAAGGAATGGATTTTTAAAGTAATGCACAAAATGTTAGCGCGAATCCTCCTCTTTATTTCCTCCAAGTCTCCATAACTTCAATTACCCGAGATGAGACATGCTAAAAAGTCAACACGAGGTTGAGTGAATTCATAGGTTTTATAAGTAATAAACAGTAGAAAGAGAGTTGAACACAAGCATTATAATATTCATAAGCATCACATAGGACTTGTTTGATCAGACAAAGCTAATAACCAACAGTTGCCTTGACTCCGCGAACAGACAAAAAAACCGATCCCATTGAGACGAATTCCATAAACAATTAGTAATACAATGAATGCCTGCCCAGGCTAGGTATTGGGGGGGTTCGTCATGGAAACCTACTCAAATCTCCAAACAATAGTCCAACTTTACATTGGAGTTTTGCTCACTTTTCGGATTCAAAACTTCCCCCCAATATAAACCCGAACCAACCGCACCACCGGGTTGTCAAAGCAAGCCCATAGCGCTAATAATTATATGAGCGGCTACCCACCATCATAGGTAGTTTGAAACAACGCTCGGCACCAACACGATTGGGGTTTATGGAGACGAAGCTACCAAAACAACAAACATAAATATATATATTCACACGCAGATATCAACCGGGTCCAACAACATACCCAAGAATGAAAACTACAAGTGTGTTCGAAGTTTAATTAAAAACTAGCCGACAAACTGCAATATTATAGATCTCGCATCCTAAAATCTTCTAAAACGCATCCCATTTAATCTACTAATATAATCATCTCCGAAATCCATCCTCTTCCTCTTTCTACCCATAACCGTACTCATTAATCCCAGCTCTACTTTACACGCATACCCATCTAATCCCTTAACCCTTCGTCTCAACAACTTCTACACAAACCCAACATCTATCTTATAATCTACTTAAACATTCAATGAACACAGTCTTCGAACACACCCCCGCCCCCTCAAAAAGCACCAGCACCAGCCCGGAACCCACGAGCCCTCTCACTCTTCGCTACGAGCCACGTTATTATCCACACGCATCCTTAAATCCCAACTCTCAAACCTCCAACCGCCACCATCACCCTAGCCCCAGCATAGCATGCCCAAGCCCCATCATTCTTCATCATCACAAAAATCGAAATTTCCATCCCGACAAACAAGCAATCTACACTACTACTTAGCCCGTAATAAAAACTTTAGCAAACACTAAGGCAAACAACACCACACACACCGCATCCTAATCCTCTTTCTTCTCTACCTATTCGGGTGGGGGGGTATCCTAACCACTCTAGCACACAAACTTAAACTAGCACACGCAAGTCGTTCTTCCCCTAAGAAATCTCACACTAGCACGCATGTTATCTCCCCTAATATAAATACGTAGCAAAACAAGTAACAAACGCATCACCACATCAAATTTTCGCATCTGGCATAGGCACCGAGCCCACTATCACACACACGTTACTCCACACTAGCCACGCAAAACTCTAGCTCAACAACGCATCGCATGCGACAACAACGACACTATAATCTATCCTAGCCTTCTCTTCCGCCAGATCGATCCTATCACACATCCCACCAACTCTCCTCTTACTGCAACTCAAACTCCATCGCCACGGACCATTACTCCACTTCTCACACCTAATCTCTGTCCAATCCTAATAAAAAACAAGCCCCCCGGCCCACGCCCCCCACCCCCCCGCCCCCCACGGCAAAAACGCAACTACAACATCCCCTACACTCGCCCAAAACGCACTCAACCTCTACTACTGCAGAAAACACACCACTACCCCCCACCCAAACTGACAACACCAAATCAACCGACTAACCAACCAACTAAACTCACAACACCTAACTACAATTAATCCCACCACCCAGCTACACACCCACTTCGCTGATTCACTCCCTCGCTACTCCCTATCCAACCACTTACGCCATTCTACCACCAACCCATCCCATTCAACGCGTTCAATCACATAAACCCCCAACTCTCATCTTCATCTATCTCAGTCTTACTCACCACAATCATGTCCTCACAACTAACTATCATACTCTATTACTCTTCATAATCTATCCCAATCTCATCATCACATCTCATCTCATGCTACACATCTTCCAAAACTTCCGACTATACCATCAACACCCCTACTTCTCCTATCCAAGCAACCCAGCCCTCATCCTAACAACCATTAGCACAAGCAAGCACGCATATCTCCATCTAATCACTCTTCCTAATCTCTTCTCACTACACTATCTCCTAAACTTCTTCTATGCTATCTCTACATCTATTCTAATCTTTGCTTTCAAGTCTATTCCTTCTTCAAATGCCACTTCTCTTTCTTCAGACCTCGCATCCCATTCTCCACTCTTCTTCACTCCTACTTCTATCTCTTCTATGGTCTATCTACTAACTACCAATCTTCGTACATCCTCATACTCCTTTCTCGTTCCTTCTTCTATCCTCACTCGTCTATCTATCACCCTCCACGCAACTCTAGCACACCACAAGCAAATCTCCATCTATAATCACTCCGTCTAGATAACTAGCATAAACGGCATCTATAATACTTCTTATACCTATCTATCTATCTCTTTCCTTGCTCTCTGGAATTCTGTCTAATTCTCCCCCAGTCTATCTTCATTCAATCTCTGCTATCTCAACCTTTGCCCCTCCATTCATCTAACAATCACTTCTTCCGACATCGAATACCGAATCTCAAACCACATTTCTTCTCTCTCGCAAGATCTCTACTCACTACTAATACCTGATCTTTCTACTAAACTCCACTTCTACCATCACACCCCCTCACTTCCACACACCTATCTAGAAATTCCACCTCACTCCTGCAAACTATACTCTTCTTTCTTCTACTCAACATATAGCAAGCGCACCGAAACTTAGCACGCCTCTAACGCCACGGCATCCTCTATCTAAACTCTCATCTCTTCTTCTCTACTCTAAACTCCCCATCTTCTCTTCAGCAACAGATCAGCATCTTGACATTCTCCCCTCATACTCTACTAACTCCTTCACATCAAATCTCACTATCATCCTTCACTACAAGTCAAAACACTTCTATCTCCCTTTAACCCTTCTTCTACCTCTTCGCTATCCATCTACAAAGCACCATCCCTCTCTTCTTCTCAGCAGCTTCAATCTACTAATTCTATACCTATCTCTTCTTCTCATTCTATCATTTCTTCTCATCTTTCTCACTCAGACGCATCTTTCTCTCCCCTATCTTCTATCTCTCTCATCACTCTCCATCTTATCTTAAATCATCCTACTTCTCTACCTCTCAATCCTTCTCAATCTGCGCAAGATAGGTTAATACATCGTCGAACAGACAAAACTGACACACAACACCGCATCCTCTTTCCATCTATACTTTCCTTCTTTCTTCCCTGTTCCTAACATCTTACTCTCTAAAATCTCTCCTATCTCAGATCTGATCATCTCTACTCAATCTCTTCTCATTTTCTCTCCATCTCTCTTTATCATCGCCTACTCTCATCTCATCTTACTCTGACATACTTCTACTCTTCATCACTCTATCAATCATCTCTCTTCTACTATCTTTGACCTCTCTTCTCTATAATCTCACCGAACATCTTCCTCTCTAACGCATCCCTATCTCTACTCTCTTCTCTATCTTCTTCTTCTCTCACCTACTATCTTCCTGCTCTTCTTACTATACTAAGTCTACTTCCCTCTAATCTATACTCTAATCTAACGCCTCTCCAACTCCTTTCGTATACTCGTTCTTCAGTCAAATCTATACTCTGTTTATCTAAACCTGCAGCAGGCACGCATCTTATCTCCAAGGGAAATTCATCTTCCTCCTACTTCTTCTTCTTTGCATCTTCACTCTATATCTCTTGTCTTTCTTCTCCATCTAATTCCTTCTTCTTCTCTGTCACTTCTATCTCCCTCTCTCTTCTACATCTCTATCTTCTACATACTCTTCTAATCTTCTATCAACCTTTATACTATCTTAATCTCTCTCTTCTTCCTAACTCTCTCATTCTACACTCTACTACCCAGATCCTTCTTCTATCTGCTTTCCTATCCTTCTCTTACTAGAGATCTCTTCTCGATCTGCTTCATTGCATTATCTAATCAATCTTTCTCTCTCTCTTCTCTCCTAATCTTCTTCTTCTCTTTCTTCCAATCGCAGCTTGGCTTCACTCTACTTCTCGACCTTCATCCGCGGGTTTAAAGAAAAAATACTTGAAAAGCCAAAGCTATGAAAACTCACTCACTGTAATGATCCCAAATAACGATGAGGATCGAGAAGGCACTGAGTATATAGATCAATAGAGATTCACCCAACAGAAACCTATAGGATTTGTGACGCGACTTAGAACGAAGAAAGAAATTAACAAATACGTAAAAGTTAAACATGTGATCATGAGGATGAGTTTCCTTTTTTTTTTTAATATGTGTATTTCCTCCCTTCCCGAGATAATGCATTGAAAGATATTTATTTGTGGCATTTAATAAAATCCACTACCACTTAAGACCTTCCCCAAGTCCTTTTTTATTTATTAATAATAAAAAATATTTTATATTAAAATTTATAAATAACAAAACAAAATATTTTATAAACCCAAAAATGAATGTGACCGCTATTCCTTTCTTTAAAGGCAAACATATGAACCTCTACTAAGTTATTTTCCCTTTCCTTTCCCGTCGGGCATTTAATATTTATTTTTATCCAAATCACGGTGTAAAGTAAAAAAAATCAACGAATATATAACATTTTTTTTTTATTAATTATATATTATTTTTTTTTTTTCATTAGTTTATTTTTTTTTATTTTTTTTTTATATTTTTTTTTTATTATTTTATTTTTTTTTATAATTTTATTTTTGTTTTTTTTTTTTTTTTTTTTTTTTTTGATTTTAACACATTAATATATTTTATTTAAATTTTTTATTTTATAATATTTTTTTTTTATATTTATTTTTTTCTTTTTATTTTTCAACATTTTATTTATTTTTTTTTTTTATTAATTAACAAACAACTAAAAAATATTAAAAAAAATATTAAAAAATTAATAAAATTAAACCCACAATAAAGTGAAAAAAGACACCGAGGCCCCCCGACAGCACCCCACGTAAACAACTACAATAACCCACCCCCAACCCCCCCACCCCACTACCCCACACAACCAGTCCACACACCTCCTCCTTCAGCTCACAAATGTTCTATATGTGCGACTTTTTTCACTCCATTGAAAGCTCTATATGTCTAGTTTCCCAAAAATTTCCATCCCCATAATCTACAAAGATTCGTAATTAATTGTAAAACATTTTTATAAAACCCCAATATTAAATCCCCCCTAGGTTATCCAAAACCAGAAAGTTTCCAAAAAATTTTACACCACCCTTTACACTAAAATGCATAAAACACAAACAATGATACAATTAAGGTGAGGTCAAAAGCTTAATCTTCCTTATGATGTCTAACCACGACCCCCCAAATCATTAAGAACTTTATTTTATGTATGCAAAAAATTTGATATTAGCACGTATCCTAAATTTTTATACATCACATTTTAATCGTATCTTAATGAAATGACCGATTTAAACTTCGTTTCAACAGATGACTCTTAACGAATTGGAAAATAAATTTTCTAAATAGCAATCGCGAATCCGAGAGTTCAACAAAGCCATTATACGTACATTTATCTCAAAGGTTTTCAAAAGCACCACAGTGATTATTGAACATATTTTACCTTCATTTGAACACTCTTTTTGTCAAAGAAAAACCTAATAAGTTCCTTAAAAATGTTGACCCACTAAGGATACATATTGAACACTCTTTTGGTCAATGAAATAGTTTTAAAAATTCTCCTTACTAGTGATTTCGTGTTCAAATCACCAAACTCTTAATAAATCCTTATAATAATATTTTCATCATTTTATGAATGACCTAACATTTTAATTTCATAACCGAACGAATTTTACATTTTCATAATCTAGAAAGTGTCTAAGCCTAGTTTATAAAACAAAATTTAAAACAAGTACCTTTACTCCTCCCCTCGATCGACCGTTGGTGATTAAAACAATATAAAAATCCTGGACGAGTTCTTCTAATGTGACATTCAGCATTTTAATGTCAGCATGTAATTCATACCTTGTTCTTATTTTCTAGTAAAGTGAATTCTTGCGGTTTACGGTTTACGCGATTCGCGACTTCTCGTTTCTTGTTAATCTTAAGTTGTTTTAGGCATTTCATCCGTTTAAGTGCTTACCGTGTTTATTCTATCTTTAAAATCCCTCGGTGGCCTTAAAAGCTAATTTTGGCATCTTCCGTTAAAATTCATGTATCGGTCACGTTTAGTCAAAATCTTATGTTTTCGCTTAAAAATCGTATTACCGCAACTCTTCTTGAGCAAGCATAAGGCAAATCAGAGGAATCGAGCGCCGGGACGTCGCTCCCGTAAGGAGGGGAGAATGTAAACACACAACCTGCTCCTCTCTCTCCCCAACCTCCCCCCCCTCCACCCCTCTCACCCCTACTTTGTGTGTGTGTCTATAATCAATTTATAAATTTTAAACAAGTTACTTTTATTTACATCTACACATTTTATTGAAATCGCTTTTTAATGAATTATTTGAGCTATGACTTAAAAGCAATTATTCGTCTTGTACCGTAAGTAATTAAAACTTTTTAGAAAGTATTCTTTTTTTTTTTTTTTTTTATTTTTTCTTTTTTTTTTTCATTTTTTTTATTTTATGTACGTTTTATGGTAGATATTTTTATCTATATTCGTTTTCACTTGTGGTTTCGCCTTAACTACGTTTTATTTTACGTTGATACCCGTTAGCTCAAAACTACCTACCTATCTTAAAATTTATACCCTAAACACTAAAGTTTATAAAATATAAACTTAAAATCACACACCACCACCTCATATGAGGCGTGGCAAATGGAGAAGCTAGGCAAGACACTTGTCTTGCTTAATCATTTCATTTTGCATGTACATGTATCTTAAAACCAAGGCTTCACTTTTACTTCCATAGTTTACCAAAACTTCACACACAACTCTTGTTTTTCTTTCCTTTGTGCCGAAATCATCACCACCAAAACACCATTTCCATCAAGTTTTTACTAATCAAATAATAACCTACTAGTGAATATGACAACCTAGTAAGGTTTCCTATACTTTTTGAAGTGATTAAAGGGTATTCAGGAGGTTTATATATATTTGGGGCTGAAGTGAATCAATCATTTTATTAGGTCTTTGGATAATAAAGATGGTGATCAAAAATAATTTGGGGTTGTCTTGAAGCTAGGGTTCATTGTAATATCACAATTGTTCCTCCACTCCTTTTCCAACACCCTCTGTTGGGTTATCCCACCCCAATCCTAATATATTATTTTTGTCTCTATTTGGTATTTCATTTATAATTTAATTGCTCAAATATTGATGTATACTAGATGATACAGAGTTAATTTGAGGGATTTGTGTGTATAGCTTATTGTTAAATGGGTAAACCTAGCTTAAAAAATGGTGTGAATCCATAGAAAAATTACGGCAGAAGTAAACCAGAAAGGTTTTTACATTTAAGAGTGTGATAACATAACCTTGATTTCGACCTTATCCAAGTTGTGGACAATTGTTTTATGAGCTAGTAGCAATTTGGATCAACACTTGAATGTAAAAATTGCATGAGATATGACCTTTTTACCAAAAGTAGTCAATTCTGACCTTGCTGGACCTGGAAATACATGTTATATGATGTATGAGTTGTGTTTAAGAGCTAGGTATGGCATTGCAAGTGATGGGTTAGAGTTAGGATTGATGTTTGGATAGGTTTTAGAGTAAATAATAGGGACTGTTTTGAAACAGTAGCAAAAACGGGTTATAGCAAAAATATTTTGGCTTGGAGCCTATGATTAAATTACATGACTGGAAAGATACATGTCTTAGCATCATAGGATAGTTGGATGCTCAACCAACTCCTCCGGATGAGGGAGATATGGTCAAAATACGAAAATAGGTCAAATCTGGACCTATGATTAGAAAACGAGTTAAACTCTAAGTTTTTGCCATAAAATGTTAGGTTTTAAAGATTGGGTCAGTGGTAGACATCTTAAGGAAGCCATATCCTTTGACCTCACCTTCATTGCTATCATGGTTTGGGATTTATGGCCATTTTAGTAAAGGGTAAAATTTTTGGAAACTTTCTGTTTTGGATAACCAAGGGTAAAACAGTCTTTTCACATGGTTACGAAACTTTGTAAATTATGAGACTTACATTTTTGGAAACTAGACACAAATATATTTCCAGGAGTGAAAGCCTCACATATAGAACATTTGTGAGCTAGGAGATATGAGTCCGGGAAGTCGAGTTAAAATCAGAAACTGAGTTTTTACGTCTAGTCTCAAAATTTAAAAACGTATAGTGCACCTTGGAAAAATAAAAATTAAAAGCCGAAACTTAGTAGATGTTCATTTGCCTATAAGACCAGGTCACAAGTCAATTTGGGGTTAAAAAGGACTTGGGGAAGTTCTAGTGGAATGCCATGCTTATCTCGGAAACACATCTCATGATCACATGTTTAACTTTTACGTATTGTTACTTTCTACGTACTAAGTCGCGTCACTCCTATAGGTTGTCGGTGATTGTTGGTGATCTCTCTCGATCTATATACTCAGCTTCTCGATCCTCGTCGCTTATTTGACTTACAGTGAGTTCATAGCCTCGCTTTTCAAGTATTTTTCTTAAACCCCGCGAGGGAGATGCATGCTAGTTTTTATAAAACGAACACAAGTAGGTTTTTTTTCTCCTATGCTTGGACCCGTATGTGAATATATGTTGTTGCTTGAGTAGCTTTCGTCATAAGACCCCAATCGTGAGCCGTCAACTACCTATGATGGGTAGCCGCTCATACAATTAATAGCGCTATGGGCTTGACAACCCGGTTCGGTTTTTGGGAAGTTTGAATCCGAAAAGTGAGCACTCCCAATGTACGGACATATTGTATGGAGATTTGAGTAGGTATCTGACGAAATACCTAGCCTGGGGGCATTCTTGTATTATTATTATTTGTTTATGGAATTAGTCAATGGGATCGGTGTCGCGAGCTCAATGCAACTGTTGGTTATTAGCTTGTCTGATCAACAAGTCTATATGATGCTTATGAATATTATAATGCTTGTGTTCAACCCTCTTTCTACTGTTTATTACTTATAAAACCTATGAATTCACTCAACCTCGTGTTGACTTTTTAGCATGTTTCATCTCAGGTAATTGAAGTCTGGAGACTTGGAGGCAATAAAGAGGAGGATTCGCGCTAACATTTTGTGCATTGCTTTAAAAATCCATTCCTTAACAAAAACTTAATTTAGTTTGTTAAAATCAAACTTGTGTTATGTATGGTAACGATCTCTTGGGACTACGCTTTTGAACTCTGAATGAAAATAATGGAATGGTTGTTTGTTTTAAAACGTCTCTTTGAGTCGTTCTTTATTTCTTGCGACTATTGTACTTCTATTTAACACCCAAATTGTTGGTTCCGCTGCGTGTAAATTTGGGGGTGTTAAAGAGGGTGCTGATGTTGAAATGATTGACGCTCAACAAGGGAATGAAAATTTAGAGACTACTCAAGAACAAGTTGTTGAAGATGCTCATGTGACAGTTTCTACTGTTACAAAGAAGATTGAAGTTCCTGTTACTAGTTCTTTTCGATCATCCAACTTGGCATCCAAATTCCTAAATTTTTCAGAAATTCCTCATACTTATGTAGAAATTGTTTCTCCACTAGATGTTTATGTCCACCATGAAGTCCCAAGAACTCAGGCACCCACTCTTCTTACAATACCAATTTCTGTTATCACTGAATCATCAACTGTATACACAAACATTCCTCAATCATCACAAACCTTCACACCTCCACCAATACTGACAACACCTAATCCATCACTGTCAATTGAAACTACAAATCCTTTATCTACATTTCCTAACTTTGCATCAGTATATCGATTCAACGATAGAATAACAACATTAGAAAAAGAAGTAGCTAAACTTAAAAAGGACCCTCTATACACTCAAGTGACAACTTTAGTTGATGAACATCTACACACAAGGTTGGGAGAAACCAAAAAAGAATTCATAAACTTCTGTTTAGAGTCTCTCACGATAAGAATCAAAGAGCAAGTAAAAGATCAGCTGCCTCAGATTCTACCCAAGGAAGTGTCTAACTTCGCTCTACCTGTGATCGAAAAGTTGATTAAAGAATCACGTGATGAAGTTACTCTAGCAAAGGTGTCTTCTCAACCACATTCTACTTATGAGGCTGCTTCTACACTTACTGAATTTGAGTTAAAGAAGATTCTTCTCGACAAAATAGAGAAAAGTGAATCATATCTGGCAGCTCCCGAACACTGAGATTGCTATGATAGTTTGAAAAAATCTTACGATCTCGACAAAGATTTCTTCTTCTCTTATGATGTGTATTCCTTGAAGCGTATCTACAAAGACAAAGACAAAGATGAAGACCCTTTCGCTGGATCAGACCGAGGGTTAAAGAAGAGAAAGATAAGCAAAGATGCAGAACCAACCACTGGTCCTGAGTTCGAATGGTAAGTTCCAATCCGGGATAACTAAGATAGGTGCTTCGGTAAGCTTCTTTTTAAGAGTCTGAAAAGCATCAATACAATCTTTAGAAAACATAAACGGTGTTTCCTTCTCGAGAAGGTGGGTCATTGGTCTAGCAATCTTAGAAAAGTCTTGTATAAATCGGCGGTAAAAACCTGCATGACCTAAGAAACTCCTAACACCTTTTACGGTAGTCGGGTGAGGGAGCTTAGCGATAACATCGACTTTAGCATGATCGACCTCAATTCCCGCCTTTGAAATTTTATGCCCTAACACAATTCCTTCTCTACACATAAAGTGGCACTTCTCCCAATTAAGAACTAAATTCGTGTCTTCACACCATTTTAGCATCTTTTCTAAATTGGAGAGGCACGAATCAAAAAATATCCCTTAAAAAACGAGAATCATCCTTAAAACACTTCAGGGTTCTTTTCGATCATATCATGTAATATGGCCATCATACACGTTGAAATTACCGGGAGCATTACACAAACCAAATGACATGCGTCGGTACGCGAAAGTTCCATACGGGCATGTGAAAGTAGTTTTCTCCTGGTCCTGAGGATCTATTAGTATTTGGAAATATCCTAAAAATCCATCTAGAAAAAAATAGAACTCATTCCCAGCTAATCTTTCTATCATCTGATCCATAAACGGTAATGGAAAATGATCTTTTCTAGTCGCTTCATTTAATTTCCTATAGTCGATACAAACTCTCCATCCGGTAACTAAACGTGTCGAAATTAATTCATTCTCTTCATTAGCAACGACGGTTATTCCACCTTTCTTGGGAACACAATGCACTGGACTAACCCATGGGCTGTCAGAGATCGGGTAAATCATTCTGGCATCAAGAAGTTTTAGGACCTCTTTTTTTATTACCTCATGAATTTTTGGGTTAACCCGTCTTTGACTTTGAACCGTAGGTTTATAGTCATCTTCCATCAAGATTTTGTGGGTACAAAAACGAGGGTCGATTCCCTTGATGTCGTTGATTTTTCAAGCAATGGCCCTTTTATGAGATTTGAGCACTTTTAAAAGAGCATTTTTTTCATCATTTTCTAAACCTTTTGCAATAATAACTGCCGGAACTGTTGAGTTTTCATTCAGAAAGCATATTCTAAGTGAGACGGCAAATCTTTTAATTCTAATTCCGGAGGCTCTTCAATTGAAGATTTTGCCTCGGTCACTTCACTTTGTTTAAGGTCCATCGGAGGAAGTTGAAACGGGTCATTATTTAACAATTTTTCAATCAAACAAATATCTTCCTCCGGATTGCAATCGGCATGATCAATTTCCGGTGAAATCGAATCATCCTTAAGATAAGCTTCAATTTCTTCCAAAATAAATTCGGAAGTAAACGGCTCAGACGTCGGGGTGGGATTGCCACCCGAAGAATTAGGAAATCCTAGCAATTCCGGAGCATACTCCTCACAAACTGCATCAATGATGTCAATTCGGTTTACCGAGTTATCATTTGTAGAGGAGTATCTTGTGGTTTAATCTAGATTAAAAGTGACGGCTTCGTTATCAACCCGAAGGGTTATTTCCTCTACATAAACATCTATTAAAGCACGACCGGTCCTTAGAAAGGATCTCCCAAGTATGAGAGGTACTCGAGGATCAGCATTGAAATCGACAACAACAAAGTTGGTAGGAAAATGAAATTTCCCAACTTTGACAAAAACATCTTCGGCGAGTCCTTTAGGATAAGTAATTGATCAGTCTGCTGACTCTAAAGTCATCCGAGTTGGTGTAAGTTCAGGCAGAGAAAGCTTTTTCCAAATAGAAAGAGGCATAAGATTTATGCTTGCACCAAGATCCGCCAAGGCGTGGCATACATCTATTCCTGGGAAATTACATGAAATAAGAAACTTGCCGGGATCTCCAAGCTTTTCGGGAAGCTTTTTGAGAAGCATCGCCGAGCAATTCTCGTTCAATGGAATCTTAGCTAACTCAAGAAACTTTTCCTTATTCATGAGCAAACTCTTAATCGTAGGAGCAAATCTTAGCATCAAAAGTAAAGCATCTGCGAAACTAATGTCGAAGCGCAAATCTTGAAAGATTTGGAAGATCTTCTCCATTTGATTTGAAGCTTTATCTTGGGACTTTTGATCATCACGTCATGAAGGGTATGGAATATTTGGCTTAGGTAAACTCTTCGGAATATCGGATTCTGGAATGGGAGTGGTTTTAGGTAAAGTCATCGGAACATCGGATTCTGGAACAGAAATGGGGATAACCGGAGGTGGGATTTGAGCGATACTTCCTTGGAAATTTGTTTTCTCTTTATCCGTTGTCTCCTCGGTTTCTCGTTCCACTACCTTTTTAAGAGAGGGATTAGTAGGAATCGAGGGTCCCTCTTAAGCAACACCACTTCGAGTAGTGATTGCTTTCATCTCACCCTTCGGGTTTGGAATGGTGTTACTCGGAAGAGTACGTAGTTGAGGCTGGTTTTGATACAATCACAAATCATGTTTGCAATTTATCTTGAAAAGTGGCTTGTTGATTCATCATGACGGCTTGTTGAGATTTTATCGTGTTCTGAATTTCATTCTTAAGGTCTCTTTTCAACGAGTTGATTTGACTTTGCATGTTCCTTAACATTTGATTATTATTCCTCTTGTAACTTGAAAAATCATTAGAAATCTCTTGATTAACTTGATTATTAGGCACTTGAAAAGGTTGGTTTTGAAATCCTTGGTTTTGAAAATTTGGAGCATGATTATTTTGATTTTGGAACCTGTTTTTAATCTCAAAATGATCGGCATTGATTTCTGGTAAAACGATAGCTTCTCCGTACCCTTCCGTGGGGGCACGGAGTAGCTCCTCCATGGTACGTTCTGCCATAGGTGCAACAATAGTTTGATTCTCGGGTTCGACTATGTTAGAAACTTGTCTTCTCTGACGTCTTGGAATTGTGACGTTTGAATTAGGATAATTAGAACGTCTAGTGCGCATGCACTAAAAGAAAATAGAAAAATAATAAGAAAAATATTTTTGGTTTTTCTAAAGTTTATTCACAATCTAATTTTAACGGACAACGAGAAAGACAACTTGAACCAAATAATCAAACTTACTTCACGGTAGCTCTTAAAATTTTTACTTTTTAAGGTGAGCCGTATCTCGTAAGTGACACAAATGGTAAGTTTTTAAATCTTTGATTCGAGTTGAGAACTTAATATGATAATACCTCAATTGAAGGTATTATTTGTTGGTGTTCTTTTACCAACTTTGTAACTTTTTTAAATTGAAGGAGAAAATATTTTTGTATTTTTGTTTTTAATCTTCTATTTATACTAAAAAGAAAAGAAAAATATTTTTTTTACTTTTTATCTTTTTATATATATTTTTTTGATTTTCTTAAAAACGTAACTTTCGAAAACGAAAGGTTCTTTAAAACACGATCAACAAACTTCAAACGAGAGAATCGTAACACAATTCCCCGGCAACGGCGCCAAAAACTGATTGTGTTTTTACATACATATATAAAATATAATATATAGTACTATGGAAAATTACCAATTTACCCTTGAGGACAAAGGTGAAAAGGAAATTCTTCAAAATATATATAATCGATAAATAAATACTATTTTAACCAAGGTAAGTGATTACCATGGTCGATAACCTAAAGAAATGTGAATTGATTAACCCTCGATTTAGCTTGGACAATGTATGAATGATTTTACAACTTTGTGAAATGATTTTACTTTCTTCATGACTAAAAACAATTTAAACAATTAAATGCAAGAGAAATAACTAAACACGCGGACGAAAAACGGAAATGACAAAATAAACCCTCATTTAGCACAAAGTTTTTTTAATTAACCTAGAATTTGAATTAATAATCTAATTCTATGAGTAAAAATAAAGGGATTTGCAAAATTTGAGAACTTAACGATAAAATTTGAAAGAAATCACAAAAACGAATAACGGGAATCGAAAACCGAGCCCTAAAAACTAAAATGCTCAAAAATAACCCTATGAGAGTCAAACTAATTTTCCTACGAACTTAATGATAAAAGAAAATTTTCTAAAAAAGATTTTTATTTTTTTGATTGTTTTTCTATTTTTTATGATTTTTTAAAGTTTTTAATGAAAATAAATGATTAAAAATACTAAATAAACTCTAAAAATTCTAGAAAAATGACAGAAAATAGCTTAAACGATTTAAATCCTAGGAAAAATAAGCCCGATGTCACAGCTTATTAAATAAGCTGCGAAATAAGCTTTGACAGCTTATAAGGCTTATTAAGCCAAAACGACTATAAAGATTAAATTGTGCGAGGGTCTTATGAAAAAGACCCAAGGGCACAGCGGTAAGGAGTGGGTGTGTGTGTTTATAAAAGGTTGAGGTGTTGAGGTCGGGGGTTCGAGTCTTGCTCACCCCCGACTTCCACTTCCCTTTTTTTTGGTTTTATAAAAAAACTTAAAGAAGAAAAGTTGTTCAGGACAACTTTTTAAGCTACTTTAATTAAAGCACTATAAGCTGAAACTCAAAAATAAGCTCTTAAAGAGCTTATGAAAAAGCTGTTTCAGGAACTTAGCTTTTTAAGAGCTAAAAAGCTACTTTTACTCACCCCCGACTTCCACTTCCCTTTTTTTTGGTTTTTATGAAAAACTTAAAGAACAAAAGTTGTCAAGGATAACTTTTTAAGCAACTTTAATAAAAGAACTATAAGCTGAAACTTAAAAATAAGCTCTTAAAGAGCTTATGAAAAAGCTGTTTACAGGAAATGAGCTTTTGAGCTCTAAAAAGCTAAAATTCCTTTTAATGCTTGCACACTACTCATTATAAGCTCAATTTTAAAACCAAAAGTTACTCTAGAAAGCTTAAGATGTGTATAAGCTAAATTCAATAAGCTAATTCAACTAAAAACACTAAAAGGTCTCTAAATCTAATGATCAAAGGAGCAAACTCAGAAACTATAACTAATAGCTTAAAAACTAGATAAGCTAAATTGCACAATAAGCTATGACAGAAGCTTAGATTTTGCAAACTTAACAATCAACATATAAGCTATAAATGAAATTCATAAAAACTAAACATATAAGCTAGAAATCTAACTTAAGAACCTAAATATACTTAGTACTGTTTTTGTATTTTTAAATTTTTTGATGAACTTTTTAAGCTAAATTAACCTAAGAAATAAGCTAGAAATGTGAAAACAAGTTTTAAACTATCTCAACCTATATCTAAACTAAAAGCTTATTCAATTTTAAATCCTAAAACACAAATGCAGGTGACCATGTATGTCAAACCTGCATTAAACACACTCAATGAGTGTGTTTAAACACTACACAAACAAGATCCAAGCTCAATGAGCATTGGTTCAAAATTTCCAAAGATCTAAAAGAAAATTAGCTCCCCTGGTGCACAGGCAAACATTATAAGCTTCAAAATGAAATTAAGCTCAACTAAACCTACAAACCTGCTCTAAACTTAATCAATTAAGAAGATTAAGCTGACCAAAGAAAAACCTCCAAGTTATTTTGACTTTTGATGGTCAAACAGTTCTAATCCAAACACCCATTAAAACTATGACAGATTTTATTATCTTATGATTCTAAGTTCTAATTATTGAAACCTTGATACCAGATAGTTAGAAGCTTATAACTAACCTAGTGAAACAACTAGATAAGCTAGAATTTAAGATCTACAAATTACTCTAATATTTTTGATTTTTTTAATGATTTTATGACAAGTTAAAAAGTAAACTATGATCTAAGCTATAAAAAACAGATTGAAGTGCATGACTATTAAGCTTGTCTAAACAGGAATAAGCACAAATAAGCAATAGATAAGCAGATTAGCAGAACTAATAAGCTGCTTAAGCAGTTTTAAGCTAGAATTTAAAGAACAAAGGAATTAAATGAAAACTTACAAAATACTTCAGCTAAACAGAAGCTAATTGCTCAAATGAGCTTATCAACAGCTCTGGCTTATCAGAGATAAGCCAGTTTAAGTCCTTGGAAACTCATCCTTTGCTAGTTTCCCTTCCATAAGCCTTTTACCTAAATAGCCAAGGTTTTAAGCTGATTTTAAAGGTTTTAGTTGATTAAATGAACAATGTAGCTCAATCACAAGCTTATAGACTTGTGAGAGCTAGTATGAGCTTATAAGAGCTTATGTAACAGTAGCTTATCATTTGATGAAGATTAAGAACTTTTGAGTAAAAACAAGAGCTTATGACAGATTATTTTAAAGTAAAAACTCAATTTCATTAACTAAAAACTTGATTACAATATTTAAAAGGAGATTACAAGAAATTTAAATGAAAATTACATTAAGCTAAATTTACTAAGCTAAAAGCTACTCTAGAAAAGAAAAAGATAATATGTGTGTGAGGAGTGAAGGGCTATTTATAGCCATCTTCTGAATCTTCTAGGCCTCTTGGGGCAGATATGGCTTCTCCAATCTTGTCCGTACATTCTCTCAATGATTGGGAGAGCAATCATAGTCGTTGGATCACATCTTATCTCACACGGATTGCCAGCTTGGCAATCCGTGATTGAGACAGCTTGTGCTTCTTTTGAGAGTGTAACAAGTGTAAATTGCTATTTCCTTTGTGCTTCCTTCAATCCACCGTGTCATTCTTCCTTGGGTTTGACCAATAAGAGCTTGAATATGACGTTTTTTGCTGCCAAGGTGTACTCTAACACTACTTTTCCCATTTTTTTTACTATAAGGGTGCGTTTGACTTTGTTGACCCGGGTCTTTTACTTCTTTGACTTGGGTTTGGGCCAGGTTATAAGAGATTTGGGCCCGGGTTGTTTTTGTTATAAAGAAAGTAACGGGTGTT
>BQNB010063386.1:0-26330 GCA_026074375.1 Tanacetum coccineum | reverse complement strand
GAATGTTTCCTATGCCATATATAGAGGAGGGGGCGGCATATATGACTAGGATGAGTGGGAAGTATTTAAATTTTTATATTATGGCATATTTACATATATATGTATATATAAATAAGGTGGTGTTGGTTTATTTGCAAGCATGCATGTACATAAGCGTATACGTAAGCGTTTTACGTAAAACTTGCAAAATAAAATGTGTAGACTTATAATGTATGCTTGTAAAAGTCATATAACACGTAATTGACGTAAACTTATATTTGTTTAATGTCGGTATACGTTTAAAGTTGTTTTCCAGGTTACGCGATTTAATTTAACGGTTACGCGTAAAAGTAAACATATAAATGTTCAAAGTAAATAAAGTTGTCGTTCAAAAAAAAAATGTTCAAAGTAAATACTTTTGAGTTTATTGACGTGTAATGACCTGAAAAATGTGGGTTGCCACAACAAGCTCTCTTCTCGGCGGACAAAACCTTACAACGTTGCTTACATGATTTTCCGACATTAAGCTAGATGTCGAGTTCTTCTTCGGGTACAACCAAACCCGTTATGTTTTATGGCCCAACATAACAAACCTTGTGTTTTAAGGCCTAAACACATAAATCGCGTTGCTTACATTTTTTTCGATACTAAGCTAAATATCGAGTTCTAATCTTAGCTAGAACCGATCTACCTATCACAATCGTATTTTGAGGACTAAAATACTAACCGCTCACTCACGTATTTTCTCACCTAAAATACTAACACGGTCTATCCGATATAACTAATACAAAAGTTTGGAAGACATGGTCTCGATCTATACATCGTGAATGTAACACATGTCACGGATGCACCAATTATAATACATCGTATCTTGACGATTACGATTATTCTTCTCTTGCACTTGGAGATGAAAGATTGGATCACTTGTAAATAAATATTTAAACAAGTTACATGATCAAAGTGTATTAAAAGTGTTTGCTGATTTAGAACAGAAAGAATGAGTGTGCAAAAGGTGAAAAAATTCGTGAGAACAATCCACTATTTATAGGAGAAGCTGGGAGCCAAAAATACCCGGCGGCCCCCCAAGCTAACACGGGCGGACCCCTTATCAATAAGGGGGTCGCGGGTACCTATCAGGTGGTCGCCCCTGTAGGACGCTCTCATTTTTGTCCTTAAGTGGGGAAATATTTTCTAAGGCAGGTTTTTCTGATTTTGGGAGGAAAATCTGATTTCAAATATATATTTGAATAAAATATTTTTTTTAATTACAAAAATATTTTGTCTAATTTTCTTTTGTATAAAAGTTTTGTTACATTTATAAAAATGTAAAGTTTAGAACAAAAATTATCTTTTTGATAATCCAGCAAGTTTAAAGTTTGTTTGTTCATACCTTTAGTGATTTACGTCTGGTGCAAACTTATATTTGTTGTTAAAGCAGACTTGAGACGTCGAAAGATGTTGACGTATGAATGCATTGATGATTTGTGATTACGAGTAACTTGAGCACTTTAAGTTATGTGTTATAAGTTACATGTTTGTCATCACCAAAACATAAAGAAAATATATAAATTAAATATCGTAATATTTACACTAACACATATCAACTGCAGTGAAGTCAAATAGAACATAGTCATAGGCGAAGCTATGTGAAAACGAGGAAGGACCATGGCCCTCACGGTATGTCATATTTACATTACATATTCTTTTGTTATAAACCTTAAACTTTCAAAGTAAATTATGATTTGACCTTTTCAAGTTTCATAAATTACCTTTAGCCTTCTTAGAAAAATCGTTCAAGCTCTGGCACCGTTACATAGTAGCTGATATTATACATGAATATTGACTATGGAAGTTATGTGGTAACATTACAAAAGTTAATGTAACTTCGAGTATATTTTTTTTAAAACAAAATTTAGGACAATAACGTGTTAACATATGGATTCTCGGAAACATTACGAAAGTTTAAGATAAAGATTTACACAAAAATGGAATTTAAATTATATAACAGAGTTTGATTTTTGAGGGTCTGATTACATGCATGCATATCAAATCACTATATATGCTTTTTGTAGTGTTACTTATGCATTTACTTATGTGGACTATATATATTACATAACTGCTTTTGTATCGTTTTATATAATCCTTGTCCAGAAATGAGCTGAATGAAATGAATTTAGACATAATAATGCTATTGGCAGTTTTGGCCTCTTGTAGATTAGGTGGCTAGTGTGTGGCTGCAATTGTTGATAGTATAATATGCAAGGGAGTGGGGGTATGTTTCTGGTTTTTATGATGGATTTCATCAATATCAATATAATGGATTCATCACCAAAACACAAAGAGAGTATGTAGATTAAATATCGTAATATTTGCACTAACACATATCAACCGTAGTGAAGTCAAATAGAACATAGTCATAGGCGAAGGTATGTGAAAACGAGGAAGGACCATGGCCCTCATGGTATGTCATATTTACATTATATATCATTGTACTAATACATATTCTTTTGTTATAAACCTTAAACTTTCAAAGTAATGCCCTCCACTCCGTCCAACCTAAGGCATCCAACTTCATGTGTATTTTATGAGAAGTGATTTGCACACATTTACTTTATGATTTGCATATTCTAATATACAAGCACACTCTATGTGTATGAATTAAAAAATAATCAATTCTCTTACCTTATACAATTCTCTTACATTCAAAAACATTTGAGTCTTACCTTATACAAACATAAATACAGACATATGCATAATTTGGAAATGTCAACATGCATCTGTGCCATATGGGACCAAACTCACATGGTTATTATGACAACAAATTGGTGCCAAAAGTTCAAAAAAGAGGGTCTCCAACACTAAATGATGATCCACCAAACCTTTCACCATCATCAAATAAATGGATAAGAACCCCTAATCCAAAATATCTACACTGGATATTTCATTGAGCAAAAATATCTTAAGTTTTGTTTTCTTGTATATAATCTTACAAAATCATTATTTGGTTACACCAAACACATTATAGATGGAAACTAGTACTAGACCAAGCCGGAGCGATGCTCATTTGTCCAAGGAAGAAGAAGCGAAAATCGAAGGGGAGACTAGGGACTATTTTGATGATTTAGCACCAAGGCGTCACACTAAGCCACAACGCAGCGAGTATGCTACTCAATATGTTGATGCAGTGCCCACTGATAAGGATGATGGTGTTAGTCCTGAATATACCGAGTTTCAACACCTTGAACAAAACACTGAGGTTTGTTATTTATTGGTCTTTGCCACAATCAAACATTGGCATACTTTGAGCTTTGCATCTTAGATATGGAATTTTGAAACATGTTATACTTCATTATCCCATAAAAAAAAACAAAAAAAATGTTTGTCCAGTTGTCCCCCTGATATGTTAAAAAACTGTCAAAACTATTTTTGAAATCTTTACCTAGTAACTAGAAGTGTATCAGTATGTAAGTAGCAAATTTCTAAATTGTTGTTATGCATTTCAGTAATAATGAAAAATAAACACACGCTCAGTTTTTCTTATACTAATGAAACTCTTTTCTTGCAGAAACTGGTTTATGCAGGTAACCAAGTGACTGAGGAGTTTGTCGAAACAGAATATTACAAGGATCTAAATGGTGTTGACAAGCAACATCACACGGTATCTCCCCTTTAAAAGAAACAATCAAAGAAAACAGTTTATTTACATATCTTAATATTATAACCATTCATCAACTCAAAATGCCAAAATGGATGGTTCTAGCCAAATATAATGGATTAAATAGTTAACAAGTTTACCGAATCAAACTTCTTGGTTGATGTTCCAGACAGGAACAGGGTTCATCAAATTAGATGACTCAGATGGTGCTGCCTTCAACTTAGGCCCTGATTCTGATAATGACCATCATGCTTCTTGCAAGGGGAACCCTGCTACCAATGAGTGGACACCAGCACCTGCCGACACGGTAAAACATTACATAGAATTAGTTAGCGAATGAACAAAAAGCTGTTTAAGCTTAAATATCTAAAGAGATTTTTGGTGAACTATCTGTTTCAGGAATCTTATGTATCTGATAAGCCTCATAGGAGCGATAGTTGAAATGGATTCATTGTTGCTGATGAGCGCGAAATAGCATCTACCTGTCAAATAAGATTTGTGACTGCATTCCATTTGAAGTTCCTAAGTACTTCTGTTTTGAAAGATTGTAACTCAACTACAATGTGTTATGCTATTGAATAATACCCTCAGAGAAGCTATTTGATTTGACATAGATATTTATGTAGTATGCAATCATAAACAAAAGAATTTGCACGTAAAAAATGATGAACGGTTTTCAAATTGCACGCGGTCTTTGTTAGATTTTATCGCTACATTACTGTTAAGATGCAAAGGACTAAGTTGTAAGCATGGTAAACTGAGCAATGAACACTAATTAGTTGCTCTATGAAAGGTATATGCTCTTTTTATCTAACAGAATGAGAAATAACCATGACAAAAAGGACCAAGTGGCTAGAACAAACAGCATGAAAATGAGATATAACCATGACTAGAAAAATGGAACCTTACAACTCTTTAAAAAGACTATTGCTAACAGAGGTGTGCTGAGCCAAAACCAAATAATTAGATAAATGTTGTAAATTAGTCAAAACTTCCTTCTATGCATCTCTATAACTTAACCTATAATGGTCTAACTTCAGCGAACTCCAGATTTCTCATATTTGGATCGGCAGTTGTGGTATTTTCTTCTCCAGTATATGATATTTTCATGAATTATTTTCCCATTGAAGTCTCAATAAAAGTGCACCTAGAAAACCATGTTTTCATAACAAAAGGAAACACAATTTTATAAACCAAATTCAAGCGAGAATCGAATTTTTGAGTATACAATTGCAAAAAATTCTCGGTGCCTTGTATTATTTGACCAGATGTGTCATTAAGATGATTCCTCATCAACTAAGCAAACAACTGTCATTCGATGTTCAGCACAAATGACTTACTTTCCACAAATGCGATGTGATTATGTCCATTCCTGTCCATGCAAATTTTAAGTTTTAAGTGGACAAGGAAGCCTGCACACCGCACAAACAGGAGCAACTATGCAAGTACAAAAAGCTCATAGCAACTATCAAGGCGGCAATGACTTTACACTGACTTGACAAGTGAAAAGATTGGGTAAGTTTCACGTACAGCGGCCTCAGATTCCATGTATTTTGTAACTTAATACTTTAAATAACCCAAACCTTTTTGAAAGGCAGAACCCAGACCTTACTGGTAAAACTTTTACCATTATAATAAATAACTTGACCCGAAATCTGAATATTAACTAGAATGCTTTCCAACTGGCATCACGCAAGACTGCCATTAGCTCATTTTAGTTTTGGAAGACCTTACAAAAATATCGATTTTAAACCTACAAAGGTAACAGAAGAGACTTTGACACACAGAGAATAGCAACTTCAGTTTCCACCAAGTTATTTGCTACGGGTGTACCATTTAAGTCCAGTAACAGGTCAAATGGGTGTCAGCAACTTACTAGTGGCTACCTTTGCGGTAAATCATCTAAAATATTTATCATATAGGCAATTGCTAGTGAATTGCAACATTGAGGTCCCTTTTGCAATACAAGCGTTAGGTAAAGATGATTTTCTGCAATATCCCTGACTAATTGAAACATTTTTTTTCTTGGTAAAACTTCAAGCCAAAATTACCTCTGACCATTAACAATCTTTCAAAATTTTGATCGCCTAAATTTGGACCAAGAAACTCCCTCTTTCTCATTATTGAGACTGATTTGGAATTACAGACCATTAACCATTTAGAGATACGACTCTATCCAAATAAACCGATTTTCCTTACAGATGAATCTAAATTAGAGAAAAATAAATTTATATATCAATAGATGTAAAATGCCAGACGTACTAAGTGCTTGATTTACATAATACATAATACTTAGACTACAAGCACGAATAGTATAGACATCAAACTTATTAATCATATCCAACAATTTGTTTGTCGCCACTCTGCTTTCTACTATATGCTTATATTACCAGTAGCAAACAGAAAGTAGCTAAGATTTGTGACGAGTGGAGCTATGCATTTATGGCACAGGGCACTGCTCTATGTTCCAGATCTCCTTCGCATATTGAGAGATTGTTCGGTCACTACTGAACTTCCCACTTCCCGCTGTGCTTAAAATTGACATCTTAATCCATCTCTTCCTGTCCCTATAAAAACCAATAACAGAAATCAAAGTCAATCCTGATGGTATTTGTTATAATGGAAATGAGACCGAGTCCGACACAAGGAAAATAGCACTGGAAAAAGATGGCTAATGATCAGATGTCATTCGTTCTGATGAAGCCGTCATATATATGAGAGAAACAAGACTTATACAAGTCAAAGCATACTTAATGTGGCATGCTAAACGTGGGAAAATGGAGGGGTCAGGCAGGTTGGGTAATGAATCTGGGTCAAGACAGGTAACTTTATTATATGGGTTGAAATGGGTCTGTTCAGGATGAGTTGGGTTGACCCACATACACTTATTGTCCATTTTTGTTTATATAACTAAAAAACTATTATACTACATAAAATCAAACTTTTGGGATAAAACGATTTAGGTGGTTGTATAGTTTGAAAAGACACTGTTGGCAACTTTTAATTTTCCTGTATCATTTGTTGCTAAGTTTATAACTTTACATATTTCACTCGTGAAAAGACACAAATCCAAGCATTCACAATAAATGATTAGAAAATGCCCCTTCTATGTTTTACGAACATAATAGTCAGAAAGATCTTACTTATATGCTTCATCCACTTTCGCTTGGGCATCTATGTAGGCTGGGAAGTCATGACCAACAAGAAAGTAGTCACCACGGCCAAATCCAGAGTTCCCTTCAAGAGAATCAAGGAGTGGTTCGTAATCATAGCTTCCAAATGCCTTAGATCTAATGAATTGTTTAGCTTCTTCGTATCGAGGATCTGGTTTGAACTGCACATTCAGAAAAAATACAATATGAATTTACCCTTACACAAAGAAAAAGGGGAATGAGACTAAAGAAATTTTAGACGTGTAATAAAAACGCTAAGAATGTTGTTGGATGATGGAGGTGCAGATTAGGGGGGTCATTCGGTTATTGGTTCAAAGTGGGTAACTTTAAACTATATATAATACATTAGTTAGTCAAATATGATTTAAAAAGTATAGTGTTTAATCAGTAATCAAATTCATCTAGTAACACGATTTGAGATTTTATGCATTAAAAATACATTTTGTGCGACTTGATAAGAGTTAAACGAGCTCAATTGAGACATAGTTGCAGAATCTATGCATCTTATGACCTGTTATAGCGTTTATCTTTTCAAGCGTAAAATTATACTCACCAATCCATTCTCTCTGTCTTTCCTAAGCTTTGGGACTTCATCTGCTGTTGCTCCAAAGAGGAAAAAGTTATCCTCACCAACTTCCTCCCTGATTTCGACATTAGCTCCATCTAGTGTTCCAATAATGAGGCATCCATTTAGTGCGAATTTCATGTTACTTGTGCCACTAGCTTCCATGCCTGCTGTACTGATATGTTGTGAAAGCTCACTTCCTGGTATAAGAACCTCTGCTACAGATACATTGTAATTTGGCACAAAAACTATCTGAAAATAGTCATAAATTCCCATGGTTAGTCCATATATTAAAAAAATATTGTGTTTAAAGGAATCATGATAATTATTAACAATAGTAATGGCTAACGAGGGCTCTCTTTACCTTCAAGTGTTCATTAACTTCAGGATCAGTGTTAACAACAGAACCAACATCATCCACAAGCTTTACAATTCTTTTGGCATTTGTGTATGTAGCAAATGCTTTCCCTCCAATCATGATGGTCCTTGGGGTCGTGTTTTTTCGCTCTTCAGGGCTCATTTCCTGTTTCATATCAGTTGCACGTCAACAAAGACGGGATTAGTAAGCTCCAAATTCTGGCACATAAAGATTTCATATCAGTTCCATGACAACAAAAGACAGATTAGTAAGCTCCAAATACCGGCACATAAAGGTGGCTTTCAGGGTAACAAATGGCATATGCATAATGCATAAACTCTTAATAGTTCTAAATATATTGAAGCTAAAAGTGTGATGGTTATATAAAAGATTGAAATAAAGTGTTTTTACTGTATATATTCGTATGATTATCCATCCGTTTGCTAGAAATGGGATAACGCACCTTCAGTTTCTTGTATCTGTAAACAGCACCCAAAATGTTTAATAGCTGTCTTTTGTATTCATGGATACGCTTCACTTGAATGTCAAACAGACTATTTGGGTCAATGCTTTCGCCTGTTACTCGCAATATGTACTCTGTCAGTCTCTGCTTGTTGGCCATTTTAGCCGCATCCCATTCAGCTTGAAGTTCCGGATTATCAGCGAACTATTATAGAGATAATTAATATTCACATTGTTGGGAGCAAAACATATATAATCCCAGATAGGATAGCAACAAAAGAAATATATACCTCTCGCAAACCTACAAGGAGATCAAGATTAGTCACCCACTTATCTGTTTTCAACCATTTTGTTATAATTTCACTAAGTTCAGGGCTGCAAAATTTGAGCCACCGTCTAGGAGTTATGCCATTGGTCTTATTTTGGAACTTAGTTGGCCATATAGAGACGTAATCCGCAAACAACTCAGCCTTTAAGATGTCACTGTGCAACTGTGCCACTCCATTAACCTATTATGAGACATATAATCGTGAGTACAATTATTGTAATGAAGTAGCAGCTAAAACTTACAGACTAATATTATATAAATATTTTATGTGAAAAAAGGCAAATGGGTCAGTTCCCCCACGAAAACACAAAAGACTACGAAATTCAAGTTTATGTTACCGTATGCCCAGATACCACACACAAGTTTGCCATGCGCACAACAGGTTTATTCGGGTTGTGATCCAGAATTCGCATATCAGAAATCTTACTCTCAAGGTCTGGACGTGTTGATTTTATCATTGCAATAAACTGCATGTAGTACAAATCTAATAATTAGTCACCAATCAAGTATGCTTGTTAATACATTAAAGAATAATATATTAAAGCTATGTACTCTTTTGTCAATTTCTTCTATGATTTCCACGTGTCTTGGAAGAAGCTTTGTCATCACAATGAGTGACCATTTCTCTAATGCCTCAGGAAGGACAGTGTGATTTGTGTATGCAATTGTCCTAATCAAATATGAATTATTGGTCAATATTATTTTATAAGAAATTGTGGAAATTAAAAAAATCATGGAAAAAAATCAGACTTTGAGGTCACAGCCCAAGCTTCGTCCCATCCTAATCCTTCCTCATCCATTAGCAATCTCATCAGTTCCGGTATTGCAAGTGTAGGATGCGTATCATTCAGTTGCACCGCAACCTTGGTTGGAAACTCAGACCACTCACGCGCACCTGTTCCATCTTTTCTTTCCTTAAATCTGGCAATAATGTCCTGAAAATATTCGAATATAAGAATATTAAGTTCACCTTATACTTTAGAATGGTATAAGAAATACAGGATGAGAAGATTGGCAAACAACCTGTAGTGACGCGCTGCACAGGAAAAACTGTTGCTTCAGTCGGAGAAGTTTTCCTTCTTCTGTAGCATCTCCAGGATAGAGAACAGCACAGATCTGCAAGAAATAATATAATTTAACATATTTCCATGGCATGAGGATACTCACTCTCCCTGAGAGAATATATAATCTTAAAGGTGATTTAGTTTTATCGCTAAGGGACCAACTAACCTGTTGAGCTCTAGCATGTAGCTCAGCAGCAGTTTGATACTGTCCATCATTAAACTGAAACAGGTTGAAGTCTAAAGCACTAGCTTTGGCCTCCCAAAGACGAAGACTATTAGTGTTTTTAGTTTTGTATCCCGGAATCGGTATATCATATGCTAGTGCTTGCAGAACCTCTCCACCAACCCATTTACGGCTGCAAGTAATATAAAAAGAAACTTGTGTTTTTAACCAAACCTAAGATTAAAAATTGAAGTATAATGTCAAATAGAGTTGGATAAGTTAAAAATGAAATTTGAAGTAGATCTTACGATCCTGTGGGGAGGACTTCAACATGACCAAAGAATCTGACAGGAAATACGACGTCGTGCCTGACAACCTCCCAAGGGCTAAATTTCTGTAAAATAAACGAAATATTAGAATACACACGAATGATTAAATAAAAGTAGCAAGTGGATTTCAGACCTCGAGCCAATCTTCTGCCATCTCTTCTTGCCCTGCTTTTGAGATACTCTGCTTGAAGAGTCCATACCTGTACCTTAGACCATACCCCCATGCTGGCAAATTTAATGTTGCCATCGAGTCCAAAAAGCAAGATGCAAGTCTCCCCAAACCACCGTTACCAAGTGCCATATCTTTTTCCTGCAGTTATTATAATTCAAAAGAGCAAAAGTCAACATAAGTCCATTCAATAATAAGTAGTACAGACAACATCCACCATCTACCAAATAACCCATCTCAAATATTTCACTCAGTTTAAATACCATGTTTGATGGCTGACTAAAGTCAACGAAACATAACTTGGAGACCTTAATTTTACAGATTAAGCATGGGACCAGTGTAGAACATGTAAGAACGGATTATTCAAGTTAATTATTATTAAGGAATTACCTGCTCAGTGATTTCCTCAAGTTCATGACCCAGTTTGTTCAAAGCACTGGCATATGCATCTTGAATGTCGAGATTCCCGATGGCATTAGTCAATGCTCGTCCTTGGAGAAACTCCATAGACAAGTAGTATGTTTGCTTTGGGTCAACTTTGTGATAATGCAGATAGGTCTCATTCCATTGCTGCAGAAGCAAAAAGATCGACAAGTTGGTATAAAGTTTAAACATTGTGCTTCTCTACTTGATGTACAAGCAATCAAAGAAAGATGCCATGTTTAATGTACGCTTACAATCGAATAGTACCTGTATTAGCCGGTCACGAACGCTCTCTGCTGCTGCAAAGTATGCTTGCTCGGGCTCAAACTTGATTGGCGAAAAATGTGGACTGTATTGAGCATGGTACTTGATATTGGAAGCAATATCGGTTGGATCTTCTGCTAGTGGATGAGCAGCAAGAGGAATCTTATCGGGGATCTTAGATTTTGCAGCACCATTGGTTTCTGTGGTAGTCGCCATCTCTGGAATCTCCAGAGGCTATTCTACTTTATATACTGCAAAGTTATGGGGGTAAGGTCAAGATACGGGAATCAGACTACCTGTAATTATGTATGACAATGTAGTACAATAATCATGCAAACTGTGGCTCCTTAATGTGTCAAAAAGGCAAATTATGTTTGCAATGATTATATACAAATTTGGGGTACATATCTTGGAAACTAGTGATCTAATCCCCTAAAGCAGGTTATTACGGAATATAACCAAAGAAAAGTAGTGGTGTTCATCTTGACCCCCAACCTTATTAGCATACTAAAATCAGTACTAATTTGAAAGGCTACCAAACTATATGTGCAAGTAATTCCGTCAAACCCAACCATAGCTCAAAACCAAAGATGCATACCATCCCATTAGCCTCATAACCCAACAATTAACATAAGTTGTTTATGGATTCAAAAATTATTAGCATACAATTAAAAAAAAAATTATACACCTCACACATATATGCGACTCACATACCGCTAGTCGAAAGACAATTTGATATTAGCAAAACATTAATGCTAGCAAATAATGTAAGAATCAATCATTTGTAAGTAAACTTATAATGTAGACAAATTACCTAAACATACATAAGAAGCCCTAACTAACTCAACAATATGTAACAGATTACAGGTCCTAATAAATTACAGTGAGAATGACTTACAGAGTACAACTGCAATGTATCTAGTAGAAAAAAGAATGAAAATGTTAAGTGTATTAATAGCAATAAAATCAGCGAGATAGTGAAAAAGTACCTAATGGAATATGCGTGGTGTGTGAAGATAAGTAATGGACGTTGAATAAGGCTTGTGTGGCTGTTGCAAATTGTAGACGATGATGATGATGATATTATTTTGTTTTTCGAGTCAAGTGAGTGGCACGTGTAAGTTGGTTGCAAGGAAAGTTAAAGCGCGCGTAACGAGATTTATGAGGAGGTTCGAGATCCGAGTCGCACTTTTTTTGCTTTACGCCATTCATTTTCTCATATGGTTATTCATGCCCTCATAGTTGCCACACCCTTTTTGTGTGTATCATGTTTGAATTTTGATTTATATGTACATTTTTTTTACTATTTTATCCTCTGGTGTTGATAATATGGTTGAAAAACGTATAGGTAAAATAGTTACAAATATACACAAAAGTTGAAATGCAAAAAGTAATAAAATAACAAAAAAGTTGGCTACAACATTTTGAAAGTGATAACTTAGTACTTTTCTTTAATGCTTATAACATTGAAATCTAAAGTCATTATAAGAGACACAAACAGATAAATTTCTTTTTTCAGGTTTTTTTTCGCTGTTGAAACTTGCATTAAGAAATCACATGTGATTAAATACTGATTTGAATATTCGTATAAAATCACATTTGATATAACACTAATATCGAATTACATGTGATTTCATTAGAATTACATATCATATGTGATTTAACACTAATATCACAAGTGATTTTTTTAGTGTTTAATCACATGTAATTTCTTCATGCAAGTTTCAGCAACGAAATAAAGAAGAAAAAAAGACGAAAAAACGTAAAAAAAAAGTGAAAAGAAAAGAAAAAGAAAAGCTTGTCAAAAGTATATCAAGGTGCATATCTATAGAAAGATAATTAAATGCTCGTCGTTATGGTATATTTTTTTCGCTTAACGATTAACGGTTTAGAAGATATTAATATTTAAAAAAAATAAAAATGAATTTTTTGTTTAATCTCATTTATTGAATCAAAATAGAGAAAGAAAATGAGAATTACTTCCTTAGTATTCAAATAAAATTTATAGTATCCAAATGAAATTAAATCTTAAAATATTAAGTTATTAATCAACCATTCAATTTTGTCAAATATACTTGTGTATACCACATTCTACATTTGTACCCGTAAGACTAATAAAGGTATTAGTAACTTACAAATGAATAAAATCTTAGGCCGAGGGGTGTAAATGTAAATAAAGCTATGTTTCCACGGGGTAGCCGTGAGTAGCGTTCACGAGAAGAGCCGGGCAGGGGACACGGCTCGCATGCCAAGGCTTCTCCAATATCCATCACATGTTTTCTCCCTATTTATTTAATCTTTAACTAAATTACAAAATAAATAAAGCTATTGATAGTTATGTGGTACCGGTAAAATTGGTTGTATCAAATCATAAAATATCAGTCAAGTCGATACCATCTAGCCATTTACTGATGTCGGTCTCACAGATAAAGCAAAAGATTGTATGATTCAACTAGCCCAGTAGAAACTTTCAATACCAAGAAAAAAGAAGTGATTTAGCTTTGACGAGTTTTTGAAATTAGACCAAAAAAGTTTTGAGCCATTGTTTTGCGAAGTTGGCGACTTGGCGATAAAGGTAAACATTAGACTACGTAATGACCACTCGACCCATGACCGTCTTTTACGGTGGGCGAGGCTCTCAAGTTCTGAGAGTCTCAAGAGTTATCCAAAAATATAATTATGAACACTATTAAGTTCAAAATGATTATCGTTATTTATCGTCACTAATGCACAAAGCTTCGAAAACTTTCTAAAACACTGAAATTGCTTTTCCGAGACCCTTTGGTAAACTTTCACCCTGATACTATATATACTTCAAATATATGTCTAACATATATAAATAAAATTATAGAAAAAATTATGACACTCACACTCTATTCTTATTTCTTTTAAAGATTAACAGGTTTTAAATAGGCCACATTTATGTCAAAAGTTTTCAGATGCTTCAGGTTCAAGCTAACTTTCACCAACTGAAGTTAAAAGGGCAACGCAAATTTCAACCGGTTCATGTTCAAGAAAATTCAAAAGCTTAAAATTTATTGCTCAATACTAATGGCTTTAAGGCACGTTCAATCTTGTTTCAACTTTCAACGTTCAAGCATGTTTTTTGTTTAAGAAGTGCATAAAGTGATAAAAAGTTAAAAACTATTAAGGATTAATCATGGCCTGACCGGATCAAGTAAAGCCCATGCTAAAATGTCCCTAAAGAAAGTCCAGCCCAGGAAAATAGCATGGCTGAAATCCCATGTATTGTTTATATCTCGCGTCTTTTGTTTATCTTCTACTAATTCAAGAGTTTTGGGTGAGCATGTTCATGCTCACGTATTCGATAGATACCTCATTTCGTCAACCTTCTGTGTTTTTTTTAACCAGTCAACCTTCTCTTTTAAGTTAAGGTAATGAAAACATATACGTATTAACGAAGGCTAGATGATGGTGACCACATATGACCGCGGTCAAACCACTGTCACCTCATCGTCAACTCAACTTTCTCTTTAAGACTTTCTGCATGACCAAGTTACCGTAATGGTGACAAAATTACCAAACGGTAAAATAATTAGCTGCTGGGGGTGGTTTTGTATGCCAAATAACTCGGTCGATAGCACGATCACGTTATACATTTTTTCCAATGAGAGACGCGTTCAAAAAGGGTTCGGGGGGACGCGTCTGACTGAAAGGTCGACCATCCATTAAGCTGGTCCAGAGTATCTCTAAATTCTCAATTTCTCATATTAGCGTTTGGTTTTGACGTGTACCGTGCTTGTCAGACATATAAATTGACATTTATAAGACATGTCGGTCAATTCTTATGCCATGAGTATTTTGCTTTTTAAAAATACATATGTTTATTTTCCTTGGTGTCGATGAGATATCCGTTCTCTATATTTTACGTAGTAGTTGATGCTCAAAGTAATCGATCTTGGTGTGTGAAACTTTTATGACGGTGAGTCGGTAACCTTCATGACGACCCCCACTCGTTTTCTGATAAAATTAGACACAAATAAATTGTGTTTCACTGTGATTTTACTATATCCAAGTAAACTGGGGTTCATTGTGATAATCAAGAAAAATAAATAAATGTACATAGCAAGCCACTAAAGTATGGCCATACATAGATTAGTCTTGAGTCTTCACATATAAGTTTTCTGAAACCATCCAACGAAAGAGTGGTCGAGCTAGTATCAAATGAATATATAATTAGAATAATTAGAATAAGAATGATAATAAAGATCAATAACTAGCACAACTTTTAGATATACTTACAAAACAAGGATTTAAGCCCGCGCGTTACCGCGGGATGTTTGTCAGGGTGAATTTGTTATACATCCAAAAGTATGTAGAGAATTCTACGTGAATCTGGTGTGAGCCAAGAGTCTCAGACATAGTACAGTAACAGTTTCATTAAACCATGGAATTCTCTACATCCTTTATTTCACACTTGCTAATGACATGGAAACAGCACATGGAATTCTCTACATCCTTTATTTCACACTTGCTAAACTGATCTATCTTTAAATTGTTTCTTAATATCTTAATAAAACATTGATATCAATGGTACTGCCCAAAAGCAAATGGTTCACACAACAAATTGTTTCTTAATAAAACAGTACTATTATAAGTTGTTTACCTCAGAATAATGCTCCTTAGTAATCATTTCAACATCAAGACCTGTATATTCACACAAATGCATGTGCGTATACCAACCACGAATGCACGTTTAAAATCACCACAGATTGCCATTTGCTTGTGAAGCTGATGTGATTGCGCTAAACACGCCGGCTATTTTTTGTACTCAAATTTGAAAACATCTGCTCCACCTTCGCTACTGCCTGCAATTATATTTGGAGTGATGATCTGCCAAAAATCTTTACTCCGCAACAACTGCCCAAATAACTGCATAAATCATATTATATTTCATTTAGTTATAGCTCTTGATTCTAGATGAGTCAAAATTGGTTGAGAAATCATACATTCAGAAGTTTGTTTTCAAGACTAAAAATCGATTGATTTGTTGGTGTTCGCACATCCAAAACTGTATTGTTCAAACGTGTGTCCTGATTCACACGAACAACTTGTTTCCCTGTTGCCTGCATGACAATTTGAGATAAGCATTATACTATCTGAAATGGGACAACTTTATCATTAAAGAGATAAGAAAATGAATACATATATGACAATATCTAATACCTTATTCAATATATTCATATATCCATATCGTACATCTGTGTCTTTTAACTAAAGATCTTATCATTCCGCAAATCAAACATTACAAACATTAATAACAGTCATAATTCATAACTAAATGAAAAGATAGGATGAACACTTGACGCCTGTATAGATTCCTAACCGTTCCTATAAAGATGTTAACAACACTGTCATACATAGTGACAGAGAACATATTCATAACAGCATTCAGTTAACACGCAAACATATTTCATAGTATCATAAACGAAAATCTATAATCACCTTGTGCGGAGCATGTGACGCCAGACAGACCAAGCTGGTAAATCGCTATCTCCACACGGATCATCTCCAACCCACGCATAAACCACTCTTCATCCAAGATATACTTTAATTTCATTCAACGCTTTCACTACATAACAATCAAATAAGTCATTAGCTCACTTTAACGCACGTTGACAGTTTCGGTTTTAGTTTTTCAGTTGCCTTTTTTTCTGTTTATCGATTCTGTTGTGTGTGTTTTTTAATTGAGCCGGTGCAATAGTTCTGCGTGTTTGGACATATTTTGTAAGAGTTTGGACGAATACAATCAGTTTGGACAAATATTATAAAACTATTAGCACGTTTATCTTGCGTATATTGTCATTTTATCAAGAAAATCAGAAAATCCAAGCGCACGTTACCTGCGAAAGCAAACTTGAATCTGTTGCTCCACTTCTTCAACAACGATACAGAAGGAACCACATTGACGTTATGCACACTTTCATTGTACTAAAGCATGAACATTATAAGAAACACAAATTGGTCAAAACAACAGAAAAAGGGCAATTTGAATGGGTAATAATATGATACAGCATACGTGTTTCCGGATCGTGCAAGAGTAGTGTATCTTTGGTTGGTTGAAACAACGATTGAGTAGATTCTCTTTATTATTTCATGAAATATGCAACAAACCAACCGGAGCAATAAGGATCCAATGATGTAAATAGTCATAGAGTATCTATCCAAATATCAAAAACTAATTATGACTAACCCTTGGCATCTGTCCTTCGGAAATAGATAAATGAGACATGTTAAACCCAAAATCAGTTTTCATGAATGTTAGCCTCAGCAGGATGTGCTCATGTTGTGTCTTCATATGGGGAAAACATGTAGAACTCATGACACCTTTTTAAGCAATGTTTGATATTCGCTTGATCCATCCTGCAAACATCAAAAAATAAAGAAGTGAATTGAGCTTTGAATTAAAAAAACATTTGATCCTAATGTAGGCGGTTTAAGGTTTACCTATGACTCTATCTTATGATGCTCATCATCGGAGTGACCAATAATTTTCTCAGCATCGTCACTGAAAACAGAGGACCACGCTGCACCACTAACATCAAAATACGGAGCAGAAAATCTATACTTTCTGCCAAACACGCAAATTAGCCAATACTCCAGCTCTCTCCTTTTGCTTTTTGCTCCATTTCTGGAATATTGCGACAAATTACATAATCATCATATACATTCAATAAGGTATTGTCACAGTTGTGTGTGGCATCAGATACATGTTCGGATACATCATTTATGTTTTTATCGCTATAATTTTATGACAGAACGGGCTAGCAAATTCATCAAAAGATTTTTCCGTTAAACATCTTAATGAGGTTTATTCATTTATTGTACTCGATGTGTCATGGTCCCATACTTATCAGGTCCTTTGACATAACACATCATGACCACACACCAGCTCAAAAACAAGTAATATGGTGGTTGCAAAAGTAGTCTGTAATTTTGATTGAAGACATAATAAGTCGACTTTTTTAATAGCCAAGCGACAATATTTACACAATCGACCATTGTAATAAACTATTACGTAGTATTTTATAGATCTAACACGCAACGTAAGCTATCTGAAATACTAACAATAACTCAAGTGCCTAGATTTCGAGTCCTCGTTATATATGTCAACTTGGCTAATCATCATTGATGTTTTTAAACTGCTATCCAAAATCACATTCTTAGACCAAGTTTATTATGGAGTCTGCAAATATTTACCTTAAACTTTATACCATATGTGTTACAAACAGCAATAAGTCATGGTATATATTTATGTTGACCGATCCCCGCAGAGTACAACAAACAGATGGCATTAAAAAGGTTGTTTTTGGATGGGAATTACTTAAGCGGGTAGCCGCCTAACGAATTTTTTCAATCATTTTGTCCCCTATGATTCCATCGCATGTCACTCCATCATGGTATAACAAATAAAAAGTATAGATGCTCAAGGTGGCATCGTCCGGTCCAGGGTAAAGTTATCTTAATTTCATTCCCGTTTATCATTTTACGAATAGGAGAAAATAGGATTAGCAAATAGACATTTGACATGTGCAAGTTAGAACCGTACCTACTGTAAACGTAACAAATAAAGCTGCTGCATCACCGGCATCAAATGTTGCACCTGCATAATAATAGCAAAAAAAATCAAATGAAACTATATAGTTCTGATGTTTTGTGTAGGGCATGAAAAAACGACGCACCATAATGTCAAAAGGTGGATCCGATGGGCTCTTTCCAACATTCCTTTCAGCCTTGGTGAGTTCAAAATGCGGCGGATCTGTTAACAGTTTTGGGGGCGGTGGATTTTTGGTGTGAGAATGGAGTTAATGGTAATGTGAGAATAGAGGTCGGCAAAGAGAGATGAGTCATGATGGATGATTGTTGGCGGACAGAAACAGGGTAAGACATTAAAAAAGTTGATTACCTACAGTCTGACTTAAACTGCAGTGTTCTCCACTGCCAGAGGTAATTGTGGTTACTCGTCTATTTCCAACTCTTGGAGTAGATGGACGAACTCTTTTTGAGGGAGACCCTTCAGATTGCACTGATCTTGCCAAAACATTTTTCTGTGTTCTCTTACGCGGGTTTGAAGCTGGAATACCGACGCGGCTAGAACCTGTGAACAACAAACGAAAGAGCATGAAAAAGTGAACGCCAGTAGCAAACTATAAGTATACAATAGAGAAATTCAAAGACAAATTATTACCTTCGATAGTAGAAGATGTTGAATTAACGCTGTTAGTAACATATATACGTTAATTTAAAAGATATCAACATGAAAAATGATAGAATACCACTTTTAGTCGCCAATGTCAACTATTCTTGGTAAACCGAGTGTTGATCAGTGTCTGCGAGAAGAAAAAGCACCAAACATCAGCAACGGATAGCGAAAAGCAAGACTATATAAAGCCGAAAATAGTTAAGAACGTTAAATTTTAATATAAAGCCGAAAGGAACGTAATTAACATTGAGTAGTGACAAATTTTGTTTTCACCCGTGTTGATACACGGCGTTTGATCTGTACTTGAGACGCACCTGACACAACATAATTCCCTAAAAAGTTGTCTACAGACATTTGAAACGGAAAGAACAAAGCGCTGAGTAGAAGACAATACCTCCAAAGGCTGAAAGCACTCATCTTGCAAACAGTTATCAAACTTTGAACTCTAGAGATAACAAAAGACAGGGTATTAAAATTTGTTTTTCCCGTCTAAAAGTATCTACGAAAACATGAAACTACACTTACTCTTAATGTTCCTCGAGGGCGCATCAACAATATGCCGCTTCTTTATCCAATTCTCTTCATTTTCCATCCTCTAAAAACACTTCCAGCAACTACAAACATAAGAAACCAAAACTGTCCCTACAATTTTTACATACACATTTCATCAAACGTTTGGTCTGCAACCATTTCCTTTTACAAAAATAACATCAAATTGCATAAAGCATCAAACTTTTCAATACCCTATTATCAAGAATCATATGTATGTGTAATTTCACACATACCTATATTCAAAGACACTAATTAATCACATAATAATGTAAATACTAATGCACTAACCACTTACGTAATTAATAGGAATGGTGGGTCGGGTGCAATAAAAACGATTTTGCCCGGGTAACATTAATAGAATGTTTGGGTCGGAGCAATAAAAAACGATATTTGCCCAGGGAAACATTAATAGAATGTTGAGGTCGGGAGCAATAAAAACGATTTGCCCGGGTAACAGTAATAGAATGTTGGGTCGGGAGCAATAAAAAACGATTTATGCGCCGGTAACAGTTAAAAGGAATGGTGGTGTCGGTAGTGCTATAAAAACGGATTTTGCCCTGGTAAACATTAATAGTAATGTTTGGTCCGGTGCAATAAAACATTTTGCCCGGTTAACATTAATAGGAATGTGGGGTCGGGTGCAAATAAAAACTATTTTGCCAGTGTAACATTAAATAGAATGTTAGGGTCGGGTGCAATAAAAGGGGGGGGGGGGGGTGGGGGGGGGGGTGTGAGGGGGGGGTGGTGGGGGTGGGTGGGTGTTTTTGGGGTTTGGTTTATGGTGTGTGGGGGGGGGGAAGGAGTGTATTTTAGTGGGGGAATTAAGTAAATTTTGCGGAAAGTTGGGTCGGTGCAATAAAATACGATTTTGCCCGTGGTAAATTAAAAGGAATGTAATGGTCGAGAGTCATAACAATAAACAAACGATAAAAGCCCTTAGTTTAACCCGAATACAACTGCCATGAATGTTATATCGTTGAGGGGGTTTCGGCGAGAGGATCGGGGGTGGGATTTTATGTTAGTGTGTAGGTGGATTCGGTTGAAATAGACGAGTCCGGAGCAAAAAAAAACACGATTTTGACCGGTTAAACATTAAGTAGAAAGGGTGTTGGTGGTCGGGTCAATGAAACGCTTTCTGCCCAAGGTAACATTAATAGGAAAGTTGGGTTCGGCGTTGCAAAAAAAAACTATTTTGCCCGGGTAACATAAAAGGAATGTAGGGTCGGGAGGCAGAATAAAAACTAAAAAAAAACGATTTTATATACCAAAACCCTACTACCAAATAAATTAAAAAAAAACACCCGGGAAGCATACTTAAATTAGGCATGTGTTAGGGTGTCGGGGGTGGTCGGTCGTGAGGGGGTGCAATAAAAAACAATAAAAAAAAAAAACCGGATTTTGCCGAGTCGGGCAAGCCATTAATTGGCTCACTTCCCCTTCCGATTTCATGCACTACAGATATAAGTAATATAGTAATTCAAGATATTCGACATTTTCTATTTGGGATTTGCTAACAACAACTTCGTGGCTTTGTTTAAACATCCCTTAATTAACAATGTTTCTAAATAAAAATTTACCATCTTGATGAATACGTAGTATGATTTCAGCACAATTAATATTTGTTGATATTTTTAAATAGATTAAAGTGCATAATACATTCCTATAATATATCTTTGCGATTTCAAAAAAGATCGTCTTACGCCCTTTGCGCATACTTCGTTCAATTTGCATTCCTCTGTTAGTAAAAGTGAGTCAACGTAGATCTCTGACGACGAACAATGCAAATAATATCTCATTAATAGGTAACAAGTTGAGGCCAAAATCATCCATGTTGGTTAGCAAAATAATCCGTCTCACATTCCTCGATGTGACCAACAATTTTCCTCTTTTACTACACAATATTTGTCATCGTTCGTCCTCAGGTAATATAACACGTTAGGCTCACTTTTACTAAAGGGGATATAAAAAGAGCTAAGTAGGAGTCAAGAGACGTGATAATTGTTTTTTTGAAAACCACAGAGATAAATTATGCCACATTACTCTTTTGAATAAGATAAGAATGCCCTATTAACACACACCAAACCCATCTCTCTAGGAACCCAAAAGTAATACGCTAATATCTATGTAGTTTTACTAATCTACACCACATCTCTACTACTTTATAAAGCAGTGATTAGTCCTAATTCAAATTTATTATAAGTTCTTAAAAATTTTAAGAACAAAACATTTCTTTTTTGGGAAGGATTTCAAAACCTAATTAATACTTGTAACCTAAAAGTTGTAATCATCGTATTAATGATCAATATGTTATTTATATTAAGTGGGAAATAAATGAGTAACCACCAACTTGTAACATATAAAAACTTAAAAAGGGTTATTAATATAAATTAAAATGTCAGTTATGAAATTTTTATATAAAAAGAATTTATTGTTTTTGAAAGAATCAAAAAGCTACAACAAAAACTAATCATACTTCACACACAATAGATTCAGTCATCCAAGGTTCTTCTGGTCTTTGAACCTCGCCTAGCCCCTCGCCGAAAGATTTAATTTTAATTCCTACGAGAACCTCGACACCTCACCGCAACGAACGCGCGGGAGGCTGGTTCTAATTTAAACACTATTTTCAACAAATATGCTACTTACCGTGTTCTTTTCTTTTGTTTTGGATCTTACATTTATTGGTGATATGAAATATATTGCATTATGTTATTCTTAAAAATATTTTAATTTAAATTATTCATTCATATTGTAACAGATTGTTATTAGAAAATGTTTAACCGAAATAACATTTGATCGCGCCCGCAAAAAATAGTCACAACAATGGTAACCCACCGCCGTTACAGCGACGGGTACCCGTGTGATTATATTTTAGAAGTCTTAAAATTTTTAAGGGGCCAAAACATTTCTTGTTTTGGAAAGAATTAAAGTTCATTAAGTCAATGTTCACCCACACACATTTTTAAATTCACACCAGATTTAATGTATACGTTTTTTTAACTAGCATGTGTTAAAAATAGCTCATTTAAAAGAGTTTGTAACTCCTGGTCAAAATGAGTTATGAGCATTAATCGGCTAATTAATCTCATTATCTCCTCCATGAAAAAGATAACTCTTTAACAAAATAATAATCGATTATTATATTGTTAACGAGTTATCTTTTTCACTTTGTTATTTAGATGAACCCGGATAGCATTGACAAAAATGATCCAAATGATGTTCAACTTCAAGATGAAGACATCAATTTTATGAAATTTCTTCAAGAGTTGAGTAAATTTTGAATATTTTTTGTAATCTACTTCGTAAAGTTAATGTTAGAAAAAAAAACATCTAAGATAAACAATGTTTGTCGCCAAAGCAACAATATTTAGATACCGGGTCACCCGCCGTCGCATTGCCGGGCGGTTGACCGCGGGTAACCAGATCTAGTGTTTTAGTAGGCTAGGAACATTTCTGTGTTCTGGATTTAATGAATCAAAAAGTAGTGAGTAAGTCAATCTTATGGTGTAGGCATAGATGTAAAGCGTCGTTCACGTGGAACGATTGGCTCAAGAATCCTAATCTCATTTCTTTGTAATTGCTAGCTCCTTGCTAGTTTGTCTCTAATAAAATCGGTTGTTCAAAAAAAAACAAATAAAACACACTTGCAGACAATAAGCATTCATGTGACCTGGAAATGAGAGACTTAACAAAGTAACACTAACGACCGTTTGATCAAAAGACCGGTCTGTTACAAAACGACAAGTACATGAACGAGCGGGTGTGATTATTTAAGTTTTAGAAAGAATGTGAAAAAGTGTAAACCGTATAAACGAGTAATTAAAGATTTTTTGGTTCACAGAAGAATACTTGTACATAAGCAAATATGTTTAAACTACATATATGTGCAAAACTTTGTATATCTACTCTTACTTGGCCATAAACAGTAGTTTTTTACTTTTTGTCCACAACCAACGTTGCCTGTTTTGAATTTTAAAGGTTTTTGGAACCAATCAACGTCTTTCGGTTTTAATATTTTGATTTAATGTGGATGCAATAATTTATTTATTACTCGTTCCCACACTCACAAAAATACTGTTCAACATAAGCATTGTTAAAGCCCAAGCCCACCTTCGTTTTTAACAAACAAACTACTTACAAAATTCCAGAAGCATCATCTTCATGAACACAACAAAATTGTAGATCGGGTAACATGCTTTCGGAAGCATAATTAATCATACCGCCATCTTCATCGTGTCATCACCAAAAAAGGAAGAGATTAACACATCCTTTGTTAACCGAATTTGTAAGTTCTTAGCCTCTATTTATTTTTTATTAATTTGTTTGATTTTTTCCCACTTTATTTGCAGGAATTATATTATAGTTTAATGCTTAGGGTTACAAAGTTTGAGTTTTCTACTGTTTATTCAAGTTGAAATTTGATGGCGGGTCGTGCTGTTTTTTGAATGATTTGACCTCTTCGGTGATCTCGCAGGTATGTGCTTTAATTTTGTGGGTTTATAAAGTTCAAGGGTTTGTGTGTTATTTTGTGGGTCTTTGGAATTGGGTGTTTTATTTTGTGATTGGGTGGCATTTAATGGGTTTGGGTTGATTGTGTTTAAGTTTGTGGTTTCTGAAATTTAAGACAAAAGGCGTTAGTACTGGGCGATGTGTTGGTTGGGTTGTTGACGGGCTATCGTTTGTCGATGGCTATGATGTCCAGTTGAGGTAAATTTTGTTTTCCCTGCCAAAGTCGTTCGTCTTATTGCATATTTACTTCATAAGCAAGTAACCAAAAGGTGTTTATTAATCAGATCCTAGAATTGTTGTTTGCTAATTCAATAACAATGGTACTTAGTTATGTTTATTTCCACGTTGTTAATATTAAAGGTTAGCAATGTTGTTTCAACATGATTTTTAATATGTTCATATGAATTCCAAATAAATCTTCTCCTATCCTTTCAACCTTCATAAATGTGTTGTTAATACAGGTTCAGTCAACCATCAATTGGCCAACCAATTATTAGTTAATGTTTACAACAGCATGAGCCATTCTCTTATGCATCCATTGATACTACAAGTGTGAAAAAGACGCCTGAACACAACAAGTCTGAAGGTTTGTCATCTTTTTTACTTCTTGCATTACAATTATTTGGAAAACCTTTTTTGTAAATGTTCGTTATTATGACAGAGTCATGGGAAACTGTACGCACAACAAGTGTTGTTCATGAACCGTTCTGCATTAATGAGGTTGTACATCCTCATTCATTTGTCACAAAACGTATCTCTTTCACTATTCCTCAATATATTTATTTTAACTTGACACTTCATGCAATAAGTTCTAAATATGATTTTACTTATACAAAAAGGGCAACATAAAGTAAATAGGTTTGCAGTAAGTTGTAAACATTATAATGATGGCATTTGAGCTTATATTCCAATTCTGAACTATAATGTGTGACTAAAATTATACATGTTTTTTTTCTCAGGCTTGCATTTCATACATAGAACTCCAGAATCGTACTCCTAACTGTGACATTTGTTATCCCACAATATAATCCTTACACAACAATAAGCAAACCCAAATAAGCCTTTGATGAGCCGGCAATAAGAAAGAAAAAAAGAAAGGAAGAGAGAAAAGAACTTGGAATGTTAGATTAGAGAGAGAAAGTGGTGAGTTACAAGTGAGACAAATGCAACCAACACCCTCTCCATGTGTGGAGAGGGTTTCTTTTATACCCCTAGCCAACATGTAGGCGTATGGGCTTTTCTACTTGGGCCGGGCTTGGCATATCTTAGGCTTTGAGCCCGAAACACGGACAATATTAGATTACAATCCAAGCCCGTTGAACCCGACTAGCCTATTACTTTACAAGACCCAATTTGACTTTATAAGACCGATAACATTCTTGTTTGACTTAATATAATTAAGGCTAACAATCTCCCCCAATGTTGAGGTCTCTTTCTTCAAACTCCTCCGTACCACCGATAACATTCTTGTAGGAGTTTGCTTTGTTTTATCATTGTCTCCCCTGACGTTGAAGATATGACTTTTGACGTTTATGCTTTGCCTTGTTTTGGTCTTGTCTTGTTTGTAATGGCTTTGTTAATTAATGCTTTGTGATTTTGATTTTGAGCCTTTATCTTTTGACTTTGAGTTCTTAATATCTTTATCTTGAATCATCTCCTTGACTTGAATCATCTTGATTTGACTTCCTTGATCATCTTGTGCTTTTAACCAACATGCTCATACTTGTTATATTCTTGTTTGACATATATGATTAAAAGTTTAACAATCTCCCCCAATTGACGATTCTTTATTTGATTATGAGGCTATTTGATGGCGGGGAAGATTAGAATCAACTATCTTGACGTTAAATGATTGACTTTAAAAGCTTGAGTATGAGCATGTGGTTTATGAATCCGACTTCACTGGAATGAGGCTGCAACACCGTCGTCTATTCAATATTAACAATCTCGGAGTGAGATGTCAATAGATAACTTGTGTATCTCCGTGACAAATGAGATAAGTTTCTGTTGAGAGAAACCCGAATGGCTGGGAAGGGTTGTGCATTGCATCACTGAGTCCATGATGTCGTTTTCAATGTCAGCAATCAACTTGTGATTCTGACAGCATATGTAT